>SCLH01002008.1:19735-56523 GCA_004367855.1 Oikopleura vanhoeffeni | reverse complement strand
CTGTGCGCCAAATAAAATAGTTGGGCAATCATAAAATAAAATACTATAATCATTTTAAAATAAATTTTTAGTTTGGCAGCAGCCAAAGGCCATAAAGAAACGTGTGAAGTTATTATTGTCAAATCAAAGCGGATCAAAATTAGTCGAGACAATTATCAGCAAAATCAATTTGAAGCTATAAAAATGGCTTTACAACCTGATCGCACTGGGTTTACGGCGCTTCACAAGGCTGTCGCAAATGAACATTCAGAAATTGTTAAATTACTAGTTTAGGGTAGAAAATGTTATTTCTGACAACAAATTATTTACCTGCTGCGAAAGATTGACTTGAATCAACTTAACAAGTTCGTTTCTATATATTTTGTCAAAAAATCTGAAGCCTCCGATGCTTTGAAAATATAATTAAATAATTGAAAAAAACGTTCACAAAAATTATAAAGAACTGACCGTTGAGTACATCAAACACCGAATCATTTTTTGAGCCCAAGTACATGAAACGGAGCTTTAGAAAATTAAGCATTTCATACCCGATAATAGTAACGGACAAATCGTTCGGACTTCAAATCATCATCAACGATAGATTTTATTTGCGAACAGCTCTTGATATGCGTGTTCTTCAAGATTTGAGCGTTATTGCTTCATTTTTAAAAGCTGAAGGTGGAAAAACACGAAGACGAAGTGATTGAAAAAATTGTTCAGAACAAATTTCGGTAAGAATGTATTACTTACTATCAGAACAATTGAAAGAAAAAAATTCAATCATCAAGAATCTTTGAATAAAGGGTTTGATCCACAGGTACAATAAAAACATTCTCGAACTTCAATTCACATTTGTCATAGATTTGCACAATTATTACGAAAATATTATTTTAATATTATCCGGCGGAGCTGTTCAAAAGATATTCTCCTACTTTTAAGGGGATTGTGGTGCTTCCAGCATTAGCTGGGAAAAATAAGCTTTTTTTAAAACTCAAATATTTTTTGTGAGAATATTATCACATCAACTTTAAATGCATAAAACCTAATTGCTGGTATTTCTTTCCATTGAAGTATACCGTCATACCACGTTCCAAAATCATAATGCCGATATTATTGGTCAGAAAAAATTCTCTACAATGCGAACCACCAGAATATTTATAAATCATCTTATTCGCCGAAATTATTTTGAAATTCTTGCTATAGTAATATAGGCAAATGAGATTATTTTACAAAAAAAGTATACCTCACGAACGTACATGCGATTTCTTCTCTTTTTCATAATCCTTCTCTATATCATGTTAAACTTTTGAACCAAGGAATTTTAATAATTTTATTTATATTTCTCGCAATCACGTATTTCATGCCTGAATTAATGCGCGCCATTTATAACATTGATTAGGCTAAAATTGAAATATTGAAAAGGCGCAAAAATCTGAACAACTATCATATTATGATAATATCGTTTCGCGCGCGAGAAGCAAGGACCTAAAAATTTTAAAAATCTTTTTATAAAAACCAAATCCTGATTTGCAAGAGAAATTTAAATTATACAGAGATACGAAAATTATCATTCAAGATACCAAAAATCAGTGGATTTTTGTATACAAGAAAATTCAATTTACACCAAGAACAGAAATTTACTCCAAAAAACTGAAATTTATACAACCAAAAATTAATCAAAAATGAACGAAAATTATGATGAAAGCGGGCGTGAAACGGAAGAAGTGGATATAAGAAATGTGCTGCCACAGACTCAATGTCTTTCAGAAGTTATACAAAAATATAACGAAATTGGTGCGCCGAAAAGAGTAACTATTATACAGCCGAAAAATCGACGTGCTAATCTTGGTACTACACAATTCCCAAGACTAAATGGCGTCAATTTGGTTACTGGTAGATGTCCTGCAAAAGATGCACTTGCAGAAACATTCCAGAGAACCCCTACAATTTGGAAAATGTGGCCAGATGATAGTTCTATGATTACAATTGAGGCCATGGCAGCACAGGTTCAAGTTGGAGCTTCAAGAGTTTATCCACTCAGTTTAATATTGGAAATTCCAATTGGCCGTCCAAGAGACAAGTTTTATAACGATATAAGAATTGCGGGGCTGCAGAATGAGCTTACGTACGATAGAGATATCGCATTTTCAACATTCACACTTCTGTGTCAGAATTTAAGAGGGTATATATTTTGTATTCGTCGATTTCGTGAACACATGCACCCGCTGGACCCAGCTTATGATTTCAAGGAATTAGAAATATTTATGTTTGCCATGAGCATTAGAAAAAATTATAACAAAATTTCAATGAAAAATGAGTTTATCATTGAAATGAACCAAGCGGTCAACTTTGCCGATACATTTCGTTATATTTACGATTACAATCGACAAATTAATAAAATAGCGCATACACGCTACGTACATGGAATTGTCCATTCTGATAGAGGAAAAATAGCAGATCTGCCGCTACCGGAGTTTGGAAATGATGCACTTCTAATTACAAAAAATTACGACGGAAATGAAGCAGAATTTACATCATGGATGCGACACTGGAAAACTACTGACGATGAATACATTATGGGATTGAATAAAAAGACCTTTGGTTATGACTCATCAGAAATCACCCCAACTATGCGTAATTTTGTGGCACATCGAGAATTCGAAGTCACTAAAACAATCCAAAGTGGTCAAGCTGATGCAAATAGCGAATTCGATCAAATTCGCAATAATGTAACTAATCGTGCAGCAGCCCCATATAAAAGACGCGAAAATTTAAACCCGCCAAAAACGCAACCACCTGTAGAAAACGCGCAAATTAATCCACAATTTCTGAACAAATCGAGTTCTTTCCCGCAAAATAATGTAATTAATGAAATTGACTTCAACGATCAAAATCCAGTCGAAATTAATAATCAAAATCGTGGGAATTCTGACGAAACGGCTGTAACAGATGCTGACATGGCCGAATATGTTAATAATACTATTAACAGAACAATTGGCTCTTTAGTTTCTGAAACTGAAAGCTATTTAGCATCAGAAAGCTCTGTGTCACTTACATCTTCCTTCTCCCGCCGTAAAAAAACACCTCCCAAATTTAAAGATCCAAATGAGGCTAGACCAGTTCTGCAAAAATCGTCGAATAGTCAAATATTTAATAAAATGACACCGATAAAAAGTGTTACTTTACCAATACCGATTGCTTTTGGATCTCCCACAGAATTATCTCCACGCCTATCCTCCACTCTCCGATCTGAAATTGAAGGCACAACATCTTCGAAAAATCCTAGCCGTATCAAAAAAACGTCTAAAAAATCATCAGCTAAAAAACAGGAGAATAATTCAGTAACTCGTCAGATGCGTTCTAATTCAAAAACCGCAGAAACTCTATCGGATGTGGCGGCAGTTTTATTTGAAAATGTGAAAAAGGATGCCACACAAAGTATCAGTCTAAAATCTAGACATACATTCGAATCTGATGACGACGAACATTTTTCAAGCGCTTTGGAATCACAACCCAACAAATTGAATGGAGATACGCCATTTTCCAATCGCAAAATAATTCACAAAAGACGTCAAGAAAAAAAGAAAAAGCGAAATTATTCAGAAACAAGTGCAATTACATCACCAAAACCTGGAACTTCAGACGTAAATAACTATGCAGTCCCACCTATGCTTAGTAGTATTAACGTCCACAAGAAAACTAAATCGACGAATTTTGCTAAACAATTAAATTCTGAGATTAGTTGGTTAAGTGAAATTTCAAAAGAAAATCTGGTATATGAAAGCCCAGGACAAAAAATCCACCAAGATTTTTCTGGAGCGGAAATAGTTCTGAGAAATTCAATTATCGCTGGTACAGAATCACCGCTAAATCTCCCGGAGCCGTTAATTACGGACATTTCGATTGAAAATATCGAAATAACAGAAAAAAATCAATTAATGGATGTCGAAGAAACTGGTGATACTGATGATGCAACCAAAAATGTTGGAGACGTAGCCACTACTCCCATTGTCACAAAAGAAAATGAAGTCAACAAAAATTGAAAGAATGGCAGCCGGCCAAAATTTATCAAAAATGTAAAAATTTACTCTCAAAAAATTTTTTATCGTCAATCAAAAAACAATGATAAAAAAAGCCTCAAAAAAATAGGAAAGCTGTATGTAAATAACTCAAAATCAACCAACCAACGAAAGCAGTACATCTCAAAAATTAACAAAAAATTTGTAAAAATTAGAAAATCAATTGGACAAAAAATATCTAAATTCAACACATCCCAGCTCGAACAAATTGCGAGCTTTTCTCGATTTATTTCCTGTAAACCAGTTATGTCTGTAAATAAAAAAAGAAAATCAACCTTATTGGATAAATCAATCGCAATTGAAATCTATGAAAATTTATTGGTAGTTATCTCCGATATTATCACATCTGGAAACGTTAATATACCGATCGAGAAAACTCACCCAATAAAAAATATTTGGAATGAAATGCAAATATTAAAATTGCCAGAATCCGAAATAGAGCAATTGAAAAATATTTTTGACGATATCGAAATGAGGGTCAAATTTTTGAGAAATTTTCCGGTGAAGCCTATATTAAAAATCAATAAAAATTATGACGATTTGTATCAATCCACTTACATTGATAATGAGTCAGTTGAAAACGGAAGAAATAGTCCGAATTCAAAAAGTCTAAACGAAACTTCTTCCACAAAAAAAGTTATTACAGAATCTATCGACCCGACTAACAACTCGCCACATCAAACCTCTACACTTATATCACGTTGTTCAACTCCTCCATCAGCTTCTCACCATCAGTTTTCTCCTCCACCTTCACCAACTGGAACATGGACAATTTCTGACCCTTTTTCTGAAAAAGTAACATGGCATGACAATGAAGAAGTAAAAAAGATTAAAATTTTGAGAATAATATATTTTTATCACCACCAATACACGAAGAAAAACCTCCCGGAAAAATTCTACAAACTAAGCTAGAAATAGCAATAGTTAATTTAAGATGCATTGATATGGTAGGTGACAATAAAAATATGTTCATCGATCTAGTACTTCAAATGCCAAAAATCGACATATTTTGCATTTCGGAGATGTTACACAATCAAGAAAAATATGAACAAAGGATACCAACTGGTTATAAAATTTATTTTAACACAAAAGTTGGAAAAGTATCCAGTGCATTCTTGATTGATGAAAAAATTGAGAAAAACTGTAAAATTGAAAATTACAGTTCTCTAATCCTGAAAATGATCATCAATTTTGGTACGAAAAAAGCCGAAAAATTAACCATATTTTCTACGTACAGATCTCCAACAAATCGTCAAGATAACCACATGGTTCTACAACACGGTTTCAACTCCTACGACGATTACTGCCAACATTATATAGAGTTTATTGAAAAAATGGAAAAATTTGAAAAAGCTATATTGGTAGGTGACCTAAACTGGCATATTAATGGACTTACCAGTGGAAAGGTGCGCTATAAAGAAAAAGATATTAATGAAACTTTTGCGAATACAACATTAATTAATAAATGGTTAAAAAAACCTTCATTTATATGCCGCTCTGGAAAAGGCAGTTTTCTGGACGTGGTAATACATACTCGTGACGCACAAATTAAGGATTTAGAAGTAATAAGTTGTAAAGACTTTGTAGGTATATCTGATCACCAAATTGGTTTAATCAAAATACCTTGGCTACACGATCGTAAAATCAAGAAAAATATCATGATTCGCCCAAAACTACATAAATATCTACCATCATTTGAAATAAGATTCCTTAAAAAATCCTACGAAGAAAATGGAATATCCTTTACAAAAAAACTTCAACAAACGAATATTTATAATAAATTACAAGATACGCAAGAAAATGATGAGATTCATGTACAAAAACTGCTTAGAAAAGCGATATGGAGCCCTATAGACGTCACAGAGTCATATCAAATAATTAAAAATCTCGCTGAAAATGTCACACCGCTTAGACATACAACGCTTCGAACTGGAAAATCAGCTGTAAGAAAAACAAAAAAACGTATTGAATTAGAAAAAGAAGCGCTCAAACTCTATAATGAATACAAAGCTGTCGGATTTACAAATCAGATGATCAAAAGTATGCCCGATGTAATAAAACTCAAAAAAATAATTAAGAAGGAAATACAATCAACATTTCGACAACACTGGACAAAAAAAATTGACAATCTTGCATTAGAGCAGAAAATGGATTGGAACATAATAGCCATCTACCATGACACTGATCGTTCGGTTCCCAGATCTTTAAAACCTGACGACTTGGCTATGCATTTTCTAAAATTGAGCCACGACTATAATCCAAAAAATATAGACATAACTCAAATATCAGGTCACGTGGACTCCGAAAATAAATTTTCCTTTAAATTGCCTATTACACCAGGTGGCAGTAGTCCAATTACCTCCCTGGAAATGATTTATAGGAAAAATAAAAACTCAAAGTTCAGTGCTGGAGAAGATGGTATCTGTCTGAATTTACTTTTGTTAATGAGTCCATTACATTGGACGATGCTGGCAAAAATCGTCACTACTTTACTGGAGAACGGAAAGTATATGAAAAATTTTAGAAACGTCCGTTGTATCCCTTTACATAAAAGAGGCGATAAAAATGACCCTACAAATTACCGCCCTCTTTCAATCTGCAGTTCTATAGTGAATGTATTAGAAAAGTGCATGGCAACTCAAATTTCCGCTCACGCAGAAGAAAAACAAATATATCACAAAGATATGATTGGATTTCGAGCTGGCCATAACGTGGGACAAATGGTGAATGCTGTCAGACAGGAAATATTCGATGGTCAAAAAAATTATGGTATTGTGATTTTAACGGATTTATCGAACGCATATGGAGCAACCGATATGCCAATTATAATGTCCAAAATGGCCAAATTCTTCAACACCTCAGCATTAAGGGCGATTAGTAGTTTCCTTATACAACCATCTGTTCAAGTTGAAATAAATGGAATTAAATCTACGACATTCGATAATGCAGATAGAGGTTATGGTCAGGGAAGTTGTTTGAGCTGTACCTTATTTCTATTATTAATGACTCAGTCACATGATCTGACGCGAACTTCTAGAAATTTTAGCTACGCTGACGATAATCAGATCGTTACAGTAGGTAACGATCCTGAAAAAGTCAGGATAGAATCTAATAAGGCGGCTCAAGCATTTGCGGATATGTGTAAAGATCTTAACATTAGGATAAACTACAAAAAATCTTACGTTAATGTGATAAAAATGCAACGTGGAAAGTCTGATTTTGACTGTGAAATTGCTATGGATGGAATTATTCTCGAAAACAAAAAACAAATGAATATGTTAGGCATTAATATGGACAATGACATGAATTTCGCCCCACACGCCGCCCACGTGACTGGATCAATGCGAAAATATAATGGATTTATTTCTGGCATGTTAAAATATACGGGCCCTAAATCGATATCGCTCATGTCAAAATCATACATGAATGGAAAGCTGAGCCACGGATTGTCCTACATGCCATTCTTTAAAAACAGTCACTATAAACAGTGGCAGTTCCAGGCCAACAAATTATTTAACAAAAAATTCACAACGAAAGAAGAAAGAAAAAAATTACCAGAATTCAAACTGATGGCTCAATATATTCTACTCTACAGAGCGTTTTGCATAAGCTTTCAAAATTTACACCGTATGACGCATATGACCCGTATGAATACAATCCTGACTACAGCCTATCCTGTATGGGAATTTGAAAAACTAATCAGCTGTTTCTATCAACCGAATTACGGCAAAACACGCAATGATGAAACAATTCCATTTTTTAGACCATCCCGTCATAATATCAAAGAAAATAAAAAAACTATAACCACAGCTCCTATGTTGTGGTCTACAGAGTTCAATCGTCTACCTCCAAAAATACGTTCGACAATTGGAACCAAATATTTTAATGGAAATATAAAAAAATATTATAAAAATAGGTGTCAGCACCAAGAACATACCTTAGCATTATGTGTAGGTTGTAATAATACGACCGACCTGTATTATAATGATGAAAAAATGCGAAAATTTAATAAAAAATGGGAAATGCAGAATATGTCTGATGAAGCAAAATTTGAAAAAAGATTTGAAAGGTGGTTTGAGGGTACAAAATCGGGGAAAAATGTGATGATTTATCTGAGTGAAAATGATATCAATACTAAACACCATGATTCAAAATTGCATGAATGGTTGAAAGAAAAAGGCTGGCAAATATGCAGAGCAAGAAGAGCAAAAAAACTACTCGGTAATAAATATTTTTCAACAAAAAAATATTAATAAGGAACAGAACCTTATAAAAAAATAATGGTTCGTATGAAATGCTATTGGCATGAGAAAAACGTTTTTGACGAAATGGATCCTAGATTGTATTCGAAAATACGCGAAGTACCGAAAAACAAAGGGAATGAGTTATGACCCCAGAAGCAACTCAAAATCATCGAAAATACAATAGATAAAACGAAAACAAATCATCTCTTCTCATCCCTTCTATAAAAAAGTGTTAAGTATTATATATTGAGGTGTTTTTTTATAAAAATAATTTTATTGACTAAAAAATAGCAGTAGTCCGATATATGAAAAGTGTTATACTTCGAAAATGGCGAGTGTACTGATTAAAAATGGCATTTCAAAAAAAGGATTAAAAATACTTTTTCATTGGGGATTCTAGGTGATTACTGAAATCTAGTTTTTTTTGAATAAATTTCATAGAAACGTTCTTAACCAAAGTATGACTGAAAGTCAAGAACCTTAAAAACAGAAAATAAACTGAGACAATCGTTGTGATTTTTTTGTGACAAAACGTAGAAATTATTTTAGGTATTATTTAACCTATATGCAATACTAGAGGTAATATGTTTGTTTCTTTATGAAAATAATATGGAAAATACCCCTTGAAAATGAAAACTAGGATGCTATAATAGTGGAAAAGTCCATAAAAATTGAAAAGTTTGAATGGAATTGTTTTTTCTGAAATTAGTGAACCCTGCGAATCAGAAATTATATCGAAAAGAAAGAACAAGTTTTTTGTTTCACGATTAGCGCATAGATTCATGCATAATTGTATATTTTTCAGAACTGAAAATGTTTAGAGGCTAAGAGCAGATAGAGTGCCGGTGATTTGAAGGTTATTTTTTTCTTAACTTTCCTCTAAGCGATGTCCGTTTTTTGCGATTTGACCCTCTTGGAGTGTCTGGCTGATGAGCTTGATCGGTATAGCTTGATGGTCCGCCCTCCAAACGGATAGGCTGATTTTCAGTCATACCTGAACCAGCCTCATGTTCTCGGGTAGTTGAAGAATTGAGATTAATCGATCTATTTTTACCAACTACACTTCGGGGACGCTTGAATGGATTTCTAATTTTTCGTTCTTCAAGAATTCCACTGTAAATATCGCTGCCCATTAGTCGATCTCTAACATCTGCAGTTACAGACGAAATTCTGACGCAGTCATTTTCTTTAAAACCTTGAGGGGCCATATCATCGCAGGAGGGCATATCTTGAGCAGCTGAAAATGGATAAGTTTAAAAAAAAGGAATAATGGATTTTTTTTTTTTGAAAAAAAGTATTTGAGGTTTTTTCAATAAAAAGGTATTGAGTTGTTGTAAATAATGGGTTCATTCCGAGTTTCTGAGTTATTTTTTTAGTCCGTTGTAAAAAAAGAATTACCATTTTATAAGGAATTTCATATGATTTGATATGATTGGACGATTTAAGAATGCAGTTTTCTTTTGAAAAATTGCGAAGAGTTTTTTATCGTAATAAATCATATGAAGAAATAAATAAAAAAATAATCATTTTATCTAGGGATAGTTACCAGATAAATCGTTGTCGGAGGTAAATAATTCATCCCTATTGTTTGCTTCATGTCCAGTTATTTCCGTAGAGTTCATTTCTGGCATAAGCTCATCAGGGGCGTCGTTACAAACGACAGATTTTGAGTGAGAGCTGATTGGTCTGCCTCCGGAGTAACAACCGGCTTCAGCCAATCGGGTGAGCACAGGCATCTGGGGGGTATCCTTGGATAACTCATGATCAGTTTGCTCAGGGGTTAAAAAGTAACTACTATTTGAACCAGTAGAAACATTTACGGATGCATCATCAAAGCCAATATCCTGATAATCCTCCTTTTCAGTGACATGCTTTACCATCCGATGAATGCAAAACTAAAAGTATTAGAGTCAGAAATATGTTATTTAGAAAAATCGAATGAAATTTTATGGTGAATAAATGTTTAGGATCGGAATAAATGAGTTGTGTAAAAATAATGTTAAAATTTTTTTTGATATAAGAGATATGTGAATGATCACAAAAACCATATATCTTATAAATACAGGTATAGCGGTGATGAAAACAATATTAAGAACTATCATATCCATAGTATTTTTTTGTTGTTCCTTTGAGAGAAGAAAATTTATTTTAAAAAAAAACGATTAAAATGTCTATAAATATGTTATTATAACATAAAATGTTATTAAAAAAAGGAAAAATCATAAATAAAAAACCAAAAATTACAGTGTAGTAATTATAACTTGTAAATATAGTATTGTTTATAATATAATATGTAAATGTGTAAAAATGATTTGTAAATATAATTTTTCAGTTTTGTAACAAATTCAAAATTATAAAATATGTACCTCTTCATGTCCGTGTTTTGACATAAAGCTAGCACACATAAGTGCAGCGGCGGAAAGGGCACTATCGGACATTTTGTGCACGTCGTTATCCTGAGAACCACCGGAGTTGAAAGATTCATGATAATCTAACATGTTCTCAAGTTTGTCAACCATCGATTGATTTAAAGGATCGCTGATACCCGCGGATTCTTCAGGCTCCCCAGTGCCGGACTCAAGGGTGTCATCACCCGGACCGTCCCGCCCATGTTGCCGAAGATATTCGAATGGAGCATGGAGCCCGGAAATGTTCAACTTGAACGATATTTCATCAGCTACCGCACCAAAATCGAGTAATTTCTATAAATAAGTACTTAAAAATTAATTTTATGATTAAAAAATAAAAAATACAAATTGAAAATTGACAAAAGTGATAAAGTAATATTTAATAAATATAATATTATACAAAAAAAATTTTTTGTACAAAAAAATGAAAAACTAAAAATTAAAATATTATGAAAATTTCATTTTTTTATAGTAACAACACAATAGTTTCATTTGTTTGGAAAGTTTTGTGAAGGAAGTGGCTATAAAAGGCTGATGATATTGTTAATATAAAGAAGCTCTCTTCTTTTTTTGAAAACTTTCTGAGTTCGAAGATTAAAAAACGATTTAAAGTACGAGATTTTTGCTACCAGGTTATAAAAATTTTTTGTTGTAAAAATAACCCTCGTGAATGTCGACTTTTTTTAAAAAAACTAAAAAAGATCAAAATAATCAAACTTACGGCCTGACATGAGGGTAACAAACACCCAACAGTAACTTGCTCAAAAATACCACGGAATTTGGATCCACATTTTTTGCTTCTCTTTCCTGACTTTGAAGTTACTGAACCCCCTGACCATTGTTTGAGTAAGCAATCAGAAATCAACTGAGTCTTCTCATCACGCATTTTGACCAAAACATCGAATGATGATAAACAACGATTGTCGTTTAGAATTGACTCGAGCTTCGGGATATTGTATGCAGCATCAGATTTTACATCGACAAGTGCAGCGTGCATCTTAAAAGTGTATAAATAAAAATGGTAAAATCAATATTTAGACGATTAAGCTGTATTAATTTTTTCTTACAAAAATGATAAAAATAATGGGCTGCCAAAAATTTGTTTGATGTTTGACAAATTGATAATAATAGCAAAAGAGTTTTATTCTTTTGGAAAATTGCATAGTAACAATTTGCGTTTAATTTTGAGGAAAGGAGAATTTTTTTAAGCTAGGAGATAGGAGCAAATTAGTATCTGTAAAAAAAGAAGCGGTTATCATAAGGATAATAGATATTTATTTATAACCAAAAATATGTACAAAGATCTCCGTTCGAAAAAAAGTTTTTAGAGATTTCTTTGTACATATATATGTGATTTGTGATAAAAAGAAGTCCCGTACCTTCGAAATAGTTGATGAGCAAAAATCAATAAGACCCTTCACATCGCAATCACTCTCCAGATACATAGATTGCATTTGAATTGATAAAGAATCCACATCGAGCGGTCTGGAAAAATCCTTAATGAGAGCAGACTTGACACCAAATTGAGAAGCTTGCAACTTTTTTAGCTCTCTCGGCAAGGTGGAATGTAAACGGTAAGATTGTTTAGCAATCTTCCCTAACACAGCTAATAAAACCTTTTCTCTGGCCTGATATCGATTCGGTATATCCAATGAACCTAAAAATCAGGTTAAAATTGAAAAATTCAGAAAATCCAGAAACTATTTTATGAAACATGTAATCAATGGTCAGTGATTTTGCATGATCACTATTTTTTTTGACCAACAATAATGATACATGTGAAGTGTTCTTATGAAAATTGACATAATATTTTTTCATAAAAAGATATCCGAAATGAAGTTAAAATTGTAGAAAAAACCAGGAAACAGTTATACGACCTTTTGAAAAATCGTGATAATATGTGAGCCATATCAGAATTTTTTAAGTACAAGTAGTTACTTATTAAGAGTTAAAGATGTGGATAGTATTTGATTTACTAAAAAACAACGCAATAAAACTGAAAAATGAAAAACCATACCTACTGACGCCACAACGAAGTCGTTTGGAGGCTCGATCGGCTCCAAGATGGGATCAATATCCTCAGACGGGCAGTGTATAGCTAGATAGTTCCAAAATGGGGATCTGACCATTGTTGAGCCCATGTTGTGATATCGGCTATAAACTTTGTCAAGTTGACATAAAATTGAGCATACATCCCCTAGATGATCAGCCAGTGCGACGTCAAAGGTGGTATTGTTGGATAAGGCCTGAAAAACGTAAATAATGCAAAAAAATCGTATAAAAAACTCAAATATGAATGTATTCGATGATATGACTGTATTTCAGAGTTTTTGGCTTTGTCCTGTCAGAAAAGGATTTAAATAGTCAATAAACTCTATTTTTTTGGAAAAACATATAATGAAATTAGAGTCAGAAATGATATGAAAACATTCATAATATAATGTCATAAAAATTTTTTTGCGGAGGCCGGGACTCGAACTCACAATGTCATGGGCCGAAGACGGAAGCACTGTATCGGGTAAAACAGCGACGGGTCTTGTTGGAAAGTCAGCTACGCTAAGGGGAAGCACATTTCGTCGCACATCAAATAGAAGCTGCCGTGATAGATTTGGATTATCATGAGCCTAGTGATAAAATTTAGAGTTTTTTTACGAAATCCAAAATAAATGAGTTTTTTTATGAAAATAAATATAACACGCGTTAATCATGATTTATACCACATGGAAAATCAAATGTATAGTAAAACATATAATAAACGACCCCTTTCAAAAAACAACACGTGATAAAATTTTTTTGCGTAGGAAGTTGTGGTGAAACAAATGTTACAAATTAAAAATATTGATATCTATATACACATAAAAATGATATTTTTTTACCATAGCAATAATTGATGTTTGAGTCAGACGCAACTTTCGACGCAATTCTACTGCCTCATTCAATTTTGAGTTCAAATTGTTCCACTTTAGATCTTTGATCCGTTGGGCGTTGATCTGACGGCTTTGTGCACGCATATTAGATAGGGTGCTAGTTGAGCTCAGATTTTGGTCGGACCGTGTAGAATCATTGTTGACGGCTGAATTAACACGCATGCCCATCTTTAGAGAATTCATAAAGGCACGCCGACGCTCTGTATGAGGATTCGGTATCATAAGGAAGGGTCGTCTATAACAAAACTGAAAATATAAACCCATTTAATTGACTATTGTAGTTTTTTTGATCATGAAATATATATATCAGAATGATGTTAGGGTTCTTTGTTGGACTATTATAGTTATGTTGAGAAAAACTACTGTACTATGAATTTTTTTGAAAAGTTGTGTGGGACAAACAGGAAGTTGTTGGATGTGGAGATCGTGGTTTTAAAAAAAGCGTATAAGTGGACTTGGGATATTGAAAAATGATTCACAAAAGTGAAAATTAGAGTGACTAGGACGCTGTGACGAGAAAAGTTATTTTTTTGTCATTTGGCATGACTGATTGAGGTTCCCCTTCGATGATTTGTCCCGAGTTGAACGTGTACTTTTGTTGAGTTCTTTAGATAGCGTTCATGAAAATTGAAAAATTAAAAATAAGTAAAACATAGGTTGATAAAATATTTACTATAGGCAGTAAGGCTGTCATAATATATTATGAGAATCAAAATTATGAAAATTCATTTGTTAAAAATGAGAAAGATTAAAAATATTAATAAGAACTCATGCTCTGGGTTAAATTTTTTTTGTAAAACTAAGGAATTTTTTTCTGAAAGAACGTGTCCTATAATGGCTTTTATTTGCTGATGAATACTAGCGAAATCTGGATCTGGAGCGCGCGGACTGTTTATAACGGTTCTCACATCGGCCAGACAGAGAGTTCGGGTTTGAGTAGAGACATCGACTTTTAACAATTGAGATGTGAAATCTTCGTAGGAGGGGTCGGGTGTTGGCAATGATGAGACAGTGTTGCAAAACACTAAAATGGATATTTTTTTAATTTTTTTACATTAGGAAACATTAAAAATGGAAATTATTACAACATGCGGTTTTTCTGAATTAAGATAGTATATTCCCGTAAAATTTAAATTGAAAGGGGTTCACCAAAAATCTACATATACATAGTTTTTCCATATAAACATTATGTTCGTTATTACATAAACACCAACCTGTAGAGCTTCGAAGTGACGACTGTCGGTTGTTACCATCTAAGGTAACCAGCACAGTTCTGATGGGAGCCAGGTCGTTTGGGGCGAGGTTAAGATGTTGGTTGTCTGACATATTTGGAGGTGTTGGAAGTGGTTAAATATACTCTGAAAACCTCTTTTATGAAAAACAAACTGATTAATTTTTTTTGTTCAAACTTTAAAAATAGGAACAAAAAGTACTATAATAATGTTACTTTTGTTAGCAAAATAATTAGTAAATGCAACCAATGTATAATGGGTTGCTAAAAAGAACGAAAGTTGGTGGACCTATTATGTTAGTAAGATAAACAAAGTGATTTTGTTGTGATTACACGTTCATGTTGAATAAAAATTGGATAAGATGTGAAGATAATTAAAAAAACAAAAATAACGAGGTTTTTTTAGCGATTTTTTTGCAGTCCATATCCTATTGAGAATGATATATTGAATCATCAAAAGTTAGGGACGGCTCAAAAATGTAGAAATTTTGGAAAAAGTTAAATCAGGATGATCCAAAGTACGAGAGCAAATCCGTTGGAAAGCGCCACAGAGCAATGATATCTGTCTTAAAATTTCTGAGGCAGATGGGTGACACATGTCATCTGATGGGTTGATTGCTCGTACATAGAAATGTCTGAGCGAAAGAGCAGCGTTTATGTAGACTCTAAAAATGTTTTAAAAGGGGAGTGTTTTGTGAGAGAGATGGTGAAAGTTTTTTTGTAAAAATAGAGATAATTCTGTTCTTAAAATGCGATCTGTTGTGTAAAATTTATTTTTCCAGACTATGTTTTTTTAATGGTATGTTTTTACATCAGTGGTTTCTACATTGGCTCTTTTACTAAAAAAACATATATGCTCGTGTGATATAAAAAATACAAAAAACGGAGTAAACTCCTGAAAAATTTTGGTGAAAAATATAGGAGCGACGAAAAATTATAAAAAACCATGTGCTGTATGATCAATTAGAAATAAAAACCACTCAAATCTTTTCCGAAGTTTGTTTACATTCGAAGTCTATTTAATAAGCTTCGAAGTTTATTTGCAAAATATATAAATAATTACCTTCTGAAAATTGGAGCTCCATGGGTTGACAATAAAATGGCAGTTTCAGGCGTGGATAAATCCATTTGAGCCAGTTGCATCAGACCATAAGCAACGGAAACGGTTTTAAACCAATCCTAGGGGATTATATATTTAATAATGATAAATCACACAATATAAAAAAAAAATTTTTTTTGGAACCTTTTCGATGTTTTCTAACTATTTTTTTGTTTTGATAGAAACCATTTTTTTATAAAAGAAAAATAACGTATTTTTCATGACCATATAAAAAATTAAGTGTTTCACGGGCTGCTATCGAGTTACGTTCATTTTTTAAAAAACCTGTAATAATCACGAAAAGTAGGAAAGAGTGCGTTTTGTAGAGAGTATAAGAAGAAAAGACTTTTTTACTGGAACAAAAATTTTGAAATTTTTTTAGGAAAAAGGTCCCGGTGAACCTATCAACAAAAATAAAAATGTTTTAAGGTCATTTTTATTGTTAGTTTGACATTATACCAAAATTATAAATACGCCAAATAATGAGGTGAAGTTAGAACACCTTTTACTAAGAAAATCATCATTTAATAAAAATTTATATGAAATATCGCTGTTTACGAGATAGTATTTTTTGGGCTATAAGACCGGAGTGAATGTTCAGACCCTTTTTTCCGAAAAAGGGCGTGTTGCAAAGTTATTTTTGTGTAAAAATTAAAATGAAAAATGACACCCAAATTAAGAAAATCTCGTTTTTTTAAGAAAAAAATTATTTAGTTCTCACCCATGAGTGGTGAAAGGATCGATAGTTGCCAGTTGAAGAGTCGATAATGCTATATACGACATTTGCCCATAATTCCATGAAATCGAATCCACAGCGAGGTGGGAGAGCACTACCCCATGTAAATTTTCCATCCCAGCCAAGTGACCATAAATTACTAGGGTTGTCGAGAATAGGCAGGTGTAAAACAGAGTCTACGATGGAACTCTCCAACATCTCTAGAACTCTGGAGTCGGTTACATCACGAACACTTTCCGGCGGTAGAGTTTTGAAATAAAAACGGTCGTCATCCTTTACAGCGCTTCCGGCACGATTAAAAAGTCTGTTTCCATCAAGGGTCAGAAACTTTAATGAGATGATATGTGCCAAAGGCCAACCATCTTGTTCTCGTAATACAATCCCATTCATACATCGCGATATTACGGGGTTGAAGACAAAGGCGGACATACATCGACAAGTGATACTAGAACCTTAAAAATACGACGATTAGCGGTTGATTATATCTTTTGTCTTTCTACGTAGGCGATTTTTTTGTGAAAATTAGGAAAATTAGATTTGCAACGAGTCGAGGGAACGACAATAAATCTGACATATTAAATAATTATGAAGATTTTGGGAAAATCTATTTTAAGTAATAAATTATAAATAATAGGCAATGTGAAAAATGAATATCCAAATTTTTTGTGAAAATTTTTTTGTAACGTTTTTTAAAAAAACGCTGAATATGCGTGGAGTTACAAGATTTAAACTTGGAGAAGTTGTGACGAGATTTTATGTAGAAATCAGACTCCCGTGATAAGATGAACAAAAATTGTAAACATGATGCACAAAATTATGGGGTCAAAAGATGAGTTTACTTACTAAAAAGATGTTCCCTTCTATCACTAGGATCGAAAGGCGGCGATCCACTGCAATTTACATGTCCACTGTATGGAGATACAAATGGGGAAGAAGGTGAATAAACGCCTTCTGAACCAGTTGAGTCCTCAGATGTGTCCAAAGCATGTATAAGTGGAGGCTGATTGTCAACTCTGGCACGTTTTCCTTAAAAAATTTTTTACCAGGAGAAATGACTGGTTTTCCTATGATTTGCTTTTTCGGGGGGGATGTTTTTAAGTGATTCCTTTTGAAGAAAATAAGTTTTTTTACATCAAAGATAGAAGTAAAATCTATCATGGGAAGTGTTGAAATTGCATTTGAAATAATACAATATTTTATAGGAGTAAAAAAAGAATGAAAAACAGCAAAAAATGAGAAATACTAACTGAATTGCATGTCATGATTGAAGACATCTATGGGTCGAAAGTTATCCATGACAATTCCCAGAGGGTTGAGAGATCTGACTTTTACGTTGTTTACGTTGTCTGAAAAATGTAAACAATATTAAAAGACAGATTATAATTTGGTTATAACTAATCCATTTGAAAGATTCCGGTCCTACGGAAACTAATAAAAGTTATAAAATTAGGAATTTTAAAAAAATCGTAATTACTTATTGAGAATAGAATCACGAAAATTTAACACATATTTTTTTGAGAAAAATGTATATAGCCATAAAAAGTTTTTGTACGAAGCAATTTTTTTGTTGCGGAAAAATAGGAAGAATGGTTCTCGACTGTGAAAAATTTGTGTGAAGTAGCCTGTCACGTCTTCAGATTTTGGCGCGACAGCCATATTGTACCAGTTTTTAGATTTCTTTGGCTGTGACTTTATTTTTAGCCTAGTTAGTTGATGTCAGGGCCTTTTGTTAGAATAAACAATTGGTTTTAGTTTTACGGTATAAAAGATGTTGAAATAAGCCAGTTTTTGTCAGATTTTGAAAATTTAAAAAAAAGGTTTTTACCAATCAGATAATTATGGTGGAAAAGTTGGTTTTTTTTGAATTATGACCTTATATTTAACCAATTTAGTCACTACAAGCCGTTCTTTTAAGATTAAGTGTATAAAAAATTGCCGTTGATATTCAAACATGACAGGCTAGTGCGAAGTCCTTTTATTGGTCCATTGTATCTCTCTTGAGGCTAGGGCAGCAGAACATCCTTATACATGATAATGTATATAAACTGTTTGAAGACAAAGACGGTTGATTAACTCTGGTTTTTTATAAAAAAAGAGTTATAAAAATTGAAAGTAGTCTTTAGAAAAATAAAAAAGTTTGTTTTTTGCTGCCTTTTTTGAACAAGCGAATTAAATTGTGAAAGCTAAAAGAAGCGAAAAAGTTACTAAAAACTTTCCGAGCTGTAAATTGGTGTTGTTAAGCCTATTTAAGGTTCTACAAGTGGCATCAAAATGATAATATAATAAAAATAAGATATTTTGCGAAAAATGCCAGCTACCTCGAATACACAAAAATTAACACCACCCTACTTTTTTTGTTTCTAATTTTACTGACCATCATTAGGAGGAGCCTATTTTGAAAAAAAGAATTTGTAAATGTCTCGAATAGAATACCAATTTTTTTGTATGCGACTTTTTTGATCAGAGTTATTCTATGACTTATTTTTTTGATCAAAAATAAAATAAAAATATAAATCGTTTTGTAAAAAAATAAAATGGAATAAGTTAAGGGAAATAAAAATTACGCAAAGACAATATTGCTTATGATTCAAAAATTTTTTTTAAAAAAGTATGCTTTTTTATGTAAAGATTTACTCCTAATAGAAATTGAAGAACCTGCTTTATAAAAACCCTTTATAAGGGAAAAATGGCAAAAATTATAACACATGACGGCTAACGGTTTTTTTGTTAAATGGAATTTATTTTTTTGATGGCAATTGAAAGTGTAGAGCAGGTTTTTTTGATAATGGCAGGATAAATGAAGAAGGCAGTATGTTTGTAGAGAAAAAAAGACACGAAAATAGTGCTTTAATACCTAGAAGTGTGAAGTTCATTTTGTTTCGAAAAATAACACTCTATAAATCTGAAAGACTTTGAAACGAGAAAAGTTTATTCTCTTTTAAGTTTTTTTGCTGAAACTAAGATCTTCCGTTATAAATGTAACGATTCTTCACTCCGAGATCTACGCTGTAAGGGTTGTTTTAATAACAAGTTGTTATGAAAAAACAAGATTGATGATTGAAACTATTTTTTTGAAGGCAACATTGCTAGGGTTGTGGGAACAATCACTCACACAAAAATTCGTAGGTTTGTAAGGCAAAAAGATACGAATTTGTAGAAAAATATAGGAGCGACATATACTTTGTCCTTATACCCCCTGGAGGATTTTTTTTGATCAAAAAAATGTCTAGTCGTGTACGGAGCACACACACCCTTTGGCACCGCAGTTGCCCGTGATAGATAAACCGTAATTTTCTTCACTGTTGCGCCAATCTTTTACCCATAAAAACGCTAACTTATCGGAACCAGAAATATTGCGGCTACCGATTATACCTTTTGATAAATGCCACAACTGCTGATGATAAAGGGGTTGTGACTCTCGAGTATAGACGTTTTTTACCAAAAATTCTGAAATCTGACAGAATAAAACGACGGTGTCGTAATCAAAAGCGGATAAGGACACTTCAACCAGTCCGTTGATGGTGGTGGGATGATTCGCATAATTTTTCGGGGGAACGGATATAAGTATACTAAAATAAAGTTGTTAAAGGCGCAAATTTATTGGTGAGAAGGGATTTTTTTAATAAAAATAAGATATATTTTTTTGAAAAAACCAATTGAATTAAAATGATTATAATCATTTTTTGTATGAAAATTAAGTAGAAAACTCACTTGTTTTTTACATTCAAACCTTCCCAGCAGACATCACCTTTTGGGCTGGTGCCTTCGAAACCATTAACAATTGCGCAAATAGTTGATAGGTGTGACAATACCCCATTCGACCCAACACCAAAACTAAAAATTAATCTACCCCGGTTTTGCAGCCAAGTTTTGGAATGATTGGATACCAGATTACCTCTGGAAAGGCCAGCTGAAAATAGAAAAATCGTTAAAAAAGTTAAAAATAAAAACTACTGAAGTAACCACTGAAAAGTTGCATGTAAATTTCTTTTATTTTTTTTGACTGCTCTATTTACAGATTTTTTTATTAATAGATGCAACAATAAGACAACTCAAAATTATACATACTGCACATAATAATTAATTATATTGTATAATTAAAAATATACGTACACATATTTAGGAGGATTTTTCTTTTCTCAAAAAAAGAGAGACAATTCCACTAGAGATATAAATAAATATAATCAAAAATGGTTTTACGATAATTACTTCGTTAGTTTTGTGTTATTTTGAAAAACAAAATATTTTTCTGAAATACCACTGGCTAGGACTTCTTTTATCTATTTTGAACTTTTATGAAATCCAGATTCTGTATTTTTTACAGACTTCGAAACTTATTTTTTCTTTTTTTGTTTGATGGTTTTTTGAAAAAACCACGACACATAAGCAAGAACGTTGCATAAAAAAAGGTTGATAAAAGTCAGAAAAAGCCAATTTTTTCATTTAGTAAAAAAAGTAAAAAAGTGATGAGATGAGATGTGATGTGTTTGAGAGATCTCCACGTTGTTTCAAATACACTGCAGAATTCTTAAAGATTGATTATGATATCTAAAAAATACTAAAAATAGAAAGTTTTTTTAAATAAATATTCTAGTGTTGTCCTTTAATGAGTGAAATACTTATAGAATCCTATGGTATTATTTTAATGTAAGTCCTTGTGGTCAGTGTCACAAAGGTTTCTCTCATGGAAAAATGAATCATTCGGAAACAACCTACAAATTACTAGTATTTAATCTACGGAAATCCCTGAAAATAGTCCGGAGCCTCTAAGGGTTAAATATTTAGAAGCAGCCACTCAGAAACCTGCATTATACCCCCACACGCCCCCAACGCATACCAAATAAATTAATATTTGGAAACTATTAAATTTTTTTAATAAATATCAGTAAAAAAAGCGGTCAATTATGGGGTGTCCTGAGTTGACTACACGATTGAGAATATCATAAATATGATTAATACAAGTAATTATACTGTATAATTTCAAACTAATAATTATGATCGTGAAAAAAAGAATATCTATATAAAGGTGAAAAACATAAAAATCATACCTAAAGGGTTTAATAATTTGAATTGTGATGTGACCAGCTGTAGGAAGGTGACAACGGTCGAACCCTGATTACTGTTGGCTAGCCCCTTATCTTTTGCGTTTGAGAATGACTGATGGACGTCGTAAATTGGCTTAGGAAATAATAAACGTTGATCCATAGCTAGAGCGGCAAGGTCAGTCGTAAGTAAAATCGAATTATCACCATAATACCCATATTTCTGTAAAAAGGTGAAATCGCAATTTAAAATTTTCGCCAGCATTTTGGGGGAGGAGAAATAGTGTATACCGGCACTATAATTAAAAATTGTGCCGGCTGTACGGTCTTTACCATCCGGATAATAAAAGGCATACAAATTAAACTTAGCAGAACCAACCCCGTCTAAACGTTCATCGTCTGCCAATACTAGAGGTGTTCCTCGGGCATGGATATCTTTGAAGATCCTTTTCATTTTTGGAAAAATGCAGTTGATAGAGTGTACATCACTATCTTTAACACTTTGCTGGCGATTTGAACGTTTGATAATAGCTACTATCATTTTTAAAGATTCACACATATTAGGATTCCAGTGAACAGGCAGCATAGTCTGAAATTAATTATCAGATGTTTTTCACCCAATATAAGATATGATATGGTATTGACTCACATATTACGGGGGAATTTTTTTAAATTTGGCCAAACGGGTTTTTTATATAAAGCGACATGAGTTTTTTCCGATTTCTCCCCTTTTTTACCCAGGCAGTTGAAAAGAGGTTTTTAAATTTCAGTCAAATTGGTAACGCATTATGTTACGCGATATGGGAAGTCTTTTGAAACGTACTTGTCTCGAGGATATAGGCTTTATATGCAAGTTTTACCCTGTATAAAGTTAACACCCCTATACGTAAAAAAATCAAGAAGTTTGACTTTATGATTTTCTGAATCAACAAGACTTCTTTTTTGATTATAACCAACTCAAAAATTGACGGGGTGGACTTTTAGGATACGACGGATTGACGTTTTTTTGCCACACGCAAATCATATAAGATGTCGCAGAACGTTTTTTTTGATGGAAAAATGAAAAACTAAAAGCTCAAAAGAAGACCAAATTTTTTTATTTTAGATTCACCGATAATTCGCAAAAAAACAGCTTTTTCGATCATTTTGAGCAGTTTCGATGACTGATTTCCGGTCACGTGATCAATATGGAAAGCCGAAAAGATTTTTTTTCCCAGCCGCAAATTTTTTCCAGGGTTTTACGTGCAGAAGACTATTTATCGCTGTCCTGTCCGATTCTCCCAGTCGAAATCATGGAGGCACGACCTGAAAAGCAACCTAATTTTTTTAGGTTATTGTCAAGTTTCTGTGAAAATTGACAAAATTTCGAGCAAAGAAATCTTTAAAAAATTAAGAATAATAAATAAAATTCAGTTTGTGCGAAGTCATTTGAGATTCGAAGTGAGATTTCAAACTCAAAAATGTTTCAAAGCTGGATTTCAGAGAAATTCCTTTTTGAAGGAGTTCTGAGATTTTTTTGTTGAAAAAAATCTGAAAAAGATCTGTCAATTTGGAAAAAGTTGAGCAGTTCAAGAAGTTATGTTTCGAAAATTTTGAGCAAACGACCTCAAATTTTGAAGAAAAATTGTCAGGTTTTTTGGTGAGTTTTTTAAAAAAATTGAAGTTAAAAAGGTACAAATCCCCTTAAATTGGGAGGGTGTCAAAAGTGATTGGGGTTTTTTTTGGTTTTCACTATGGGAATGGAGTTTTTTTTGAATAATGAAACCATTAAATAAGATTTTCTCAGCACTCGTTACAGTTTTAAGGGTAATATTAGAAAACTAGAAATGTACTCACACGAGAATAAATTAATAAAAACCATAACGATGTGTGGAAATCAATCTTATAAAATTAAAAAACAAAAATGTAGGAATGACTACTAGTATTCTTATTCACCGAAATATCTAGACCCATGTGTAATTTCAGATGATCGGCACAGTTATTTATTTTTTTATATAACTAAATTATTCTTCACCCATAATTATGATTAAGAAAAGTTTTTTTGTGTGAAGTAATGATACCCTAAGAACTTCGTATATCGAAAATCCAGAATTATAAGAAAAATGAATTTTACCATTAAAATATGGATGGGAGGTTGCCCTACAAAATTTGTTTTCTGTCAAGACTAAGAAAAATGTTTAGGCTGAATACCGTCATGTTAAATTTAAAAACAAACTAGGAGATAACTTTTATATATTTAAAAAACGATTCAAATCCTGCGCTTTTATGAAATTTTTTTTGTAAAAATCGTGTAGGTTAACAGATAGTAGATTAAAAATAATTTATAGAAATACAAACTTTTTATTTTTTTAGAAAAATAAAAATATGAAAATTGATTTATATAAAAAAACTAAAATAAACTTATAGTGAGAATAAAATAAGGACAGTTAACGATCAAGTTGTGTCTTATATGTTCATGAGATTTTAATTTACAACTTTAGGCTAAGTTGAATCTTGTATTTATTTGAACACAACTAAAACTATTTGATGGTGCCTACACATATCGCAGTGAAGCTTTGTAAAATTAGTTGTGTAGGATTTTTTTGTGAAGAATAATGGAATGCACTTAGGTTGGTTGCAAAAAAGGCACCAGAGTTTGAACATATAGCATTGGACGTCCTGGAAAAATGATACACCCGAGAAAAATATTAAAAAATACCAAACATGTAGCTTTGACGGTGAAAAATCTGAGACTTTATTTTTTTTGAAGCAAAAAGACTCAAAATTTGTTATATAAACAGGTATAGTTGGTGTTTTAAAGAAATAGCTTCTATAAAAAATAGCTTCTGAGAAGCCCTTTTATCAACTGAGTGCTTTATTTTTCTTCTGGAATATGCGATGAGCCACCGTTTTTTCAGTTTTTTTGTCCGTCGGGAGACTATCTCCATCTAGGTCAAAACCGCAGTTCACTCGAATTGTTTTTGCAAACTATAATCCGAAACAAATAAAAAAACATCTGAGAAGACGGCTCTTTTCGGTTATGCCACCAAAACTCATAATATAGATTCTTTAAAACCACGTGAAAAATTTTTTTTCCAGAAAAATGCGTGCCGATTTTGTCGCAAAAATAGAATCAAGAGAGAGCTGGGAAACCACTGAAGAGAAGGTTGACCTACATTAAAACCGAAATTTTGGAATTATAACGGATTAAATTGAAAACATACGTTGTTTTGTACGTACAAATGTGAACAAAGATCCTCAGAGGAGACCGAGAGGACTCAATTTCGAAATTTTTTCTGTTCTTATTTGGGCCGTTTTGTGTACTTTTTGAAAAAAACATAAGAATCGCTGATTTGATACAATTTTTATGACATAATAACTACAGAAAATGAAGGAACCACCATACTCTTAGAGAGTCAAAAATTTTTTCTGATAAAGGGGGTTAAATTGTACCAAATCAATGGAAAAAGTTGTTGTGGTCAAATTCAAAATAAAAACAATTATGTTTGTGACCAAGATTTTTTTAAGTAAAAAGACAGTTTAAAATTTTTTTCTCCCAAAAAGGGGGAGGTGTCTGGTGAAAGTCGAAAAACACAAGAGATTCTTGGAGGTTTTTCATAGGCTGTTGTCCCAACTGAGCGTGATTATAAGGACTGAAAATCTCCTTATTTCTACGCTACATGTATGGGATGTGAGTTTGGAAATTTCACCCATGAACTGTATTCTCGGCGAAATGTAGATCTGGCCCAACAAAAAAATAATATTTCCCCATAAAAATGTATAAAGTAACAAATAAATCGTAAAGGGGGGCTTAGACACAGAAAGGCACAGTACTTACATGTAATTATTTTTTTGAATAAGAGTGAATTGTTGACCGATAAAGCTCTTCCTTCTGTCTCTATTTGGAAATAAAAATGCAAGAATTCGTAAAAAGCAAGGATAAAGTGGGTTGTGTGTGATAAAGAATTCCCAATCCAAAAAATGTCTTCGTATAAAAATTCGTAAGGAGTTCCTTCTGTTTTTATATCTTTTTATTTTTCAAAAATAGAGCTAAAATTCAAAAATTGATAATCCATGAATGATATTTATATCAAAATAAAAAACTGCCCAAAGAACAGATAGGAACCCAATTTACGAGTTTTCATGAGACGACTTGAAAAACGGAAAAATAAAAGACGTAGATTGGATGGAAAAATATTAGGATGATTCCTGATGTATACATAAATAAAGTATCAATAAAAATACAAATTGAAAAATCAAAAATTACCAAAAAAGGGGAGCGAATTCTCCCTAGATCCTTTTCATTGTGTTAGGCGATTTTTTTATTTTTTTTTGGGTTTTTTTCCTTTTTGGAAAGGTGGGGTGTTTACTTTGAAATTATATTAAAACCTAACAATTAGAGGGGGTTTTTTTATTTTTTTCTTGTTTGGGTTGTTTTGTGCTTTTAAAACACAAACGACTGGTTTGGTGCATTTTTATGACGTAATAACTGCAGAAAATGTAGGAGCAATGATACCCTTAAGAATCGTGTCGACTTTTTCGATTTTTAGAAAAAAATCTGAACCGGGAGTTTGGTTATAAATTAACAATTCGCGTACTAGACTGTAATGTACCTGGAGATCATCTGCTATAAAAATATTTTTTTGTTACCAATTTTTTCAAAAACAAAAAAGTGTAGAGCGAAAATAATATCTTGCCGAATGAAATGCTGTAATCCTGCAGATATAATGCAAATAATTTAAAAACGGAAAGCTGTAAGGCCTTCATTGTTACTAGTTTGAAAGGTCTGAATGTCCGATTTTATTGCTTATAAATGACTCAGGGCAGTACAATGTTGAGAAAAGGCAGTAAGTGGGGTTTTTTTACCAAAAAAACTACTGACTTTTCAGAAAAATAATCTATGGTTATTTTTTCTGAGAAATCCTAGAGGCCAAAAAACTTAGGGATGATAAATGGTATCTGTGCCCTAATGTGGCCAGATACTTATACCAAAAAAAGACACGTTTAGTGTTTCGCTTATTTGGAACAATTTGCTCGAAATAGGAATAGTTCTCTCAATAATCTGTTCAGAACCTTCTCGCCTTGTGATAGTAAAATAACTAAAACGGCGGATAAGCGAAATTTTTTTTGGACTACAAAAAAGTAAAAAACGAAAAAAGGGTGAGGTGTTGAGATTTCTTCTTTGATAAAGACGATTTCTGGCTGTGGGTGATTTATATTTCTTGAAGCAGCCAACGAAACAGCCAACGAGTTACACCTGAAAAGTAACTTTAATAAATATGAACGAAATGTTATAAAAATCGAGATATGAACATTTGGGCCTTTTTTTATGGGTCGATTTGGTATAAAATCTCGACTTTTAGGCGAGAGATATTTACAACCACTACCTCCTGTGATATCTACTGATTTTTGTTGATTTTTTTGCTGTGAAAAGACTATTTTTAGACTATTTTTTCAGTCAAAATGTCGATCGATGCGATGTTTTTTCAAGGGCGGAGCAGTTGAGAGACATTAAAAAACCGACGATTTTCTTGGCAAAAGTTTCCGACTTGAAAATCTGTCTCCCCCGATGATATATTTTTTCTGGAGAGGCAGCAGAAATTTTTTTCTCCAGAATATTCGTTGGAACATTTGGAAAGGCCTCATTAACGTTTTTTAACCAATAAAAAACACTGATGAGAGGTTTAACTTGCGTCAGGTTAATATTTGTCAAAGTCTGAGGAGGCGTTATTTTTTGACACAGGTTTTTTAAAAAAATATATACTAAAGAAAAATCGCGAAATACGTGAAATACGTCAATTTATCGTATACATGAAATACAATTTCGAGGATATTTTTTTCACAATTAGGTTTTTTTGATGCGATTAATTAATACCGGTGTCAATTTCGAACGTTTTTTTAGTGTCTGCTACACACGGAAAGTTGTTTCATACCTGGATTTGTAATGTATCATCTTCATCGCTAAATTCGTCAGGTGAGGGAATTGAAATTTTTTCTCTCAAAGATCCATGACAAGTAATAGAAACATCGTACAATGAACTCTCATCGGATTCATAAGAGCAGGCTTCAAAGGAAACGAGATGCTTTTTTTGTATACGATCAGAATATGAACTTCTTACCAAAAGTGGCTCGAGTGGGTTGTCTGAGTACACAGCATCTATATGTTGAGGTAAATTGACAAGGCGTAGACGATCGAGGATTAACGGCTGTGAATCGAAGTCACAGCAAAATGTTTGAAGTGCGGTTATTATGATACCATCCATAAATTCTATCTCTTCACACCAAAAGTGGTCAAGAGCCTGAAAATTAATTTTTAAAAAGAGAATCAATTTTTAAAAAAATCAAAATTTATAAATGACTCAAAAGTGTGAAAAATTAAAAATTAAATTAAGAAGATTAAAAGTAGAAATAAAAACTTCTAGTACATAAGCAGAAGTTATACTTGTAAATTTTTTTAAAAAAAGGGAAGAGTTTTCCCTTTTATATAAGATTTTTTTATATAAATTTTTTTAGAAAACTTGAGAATTTTTTTATGCAAAAAAACATCTGGGAATATGTATAAAGCTTACCGATTCAAGTAGATATACTTCATTTTCGAAGAAATCATCCAGACTTTGAACAAACGACCCAATGAAGTCATGTTCCTAGAAAATAATGAGATAAATAAAGTTTTTTCAAATATAAATTATTCAATACAGATTTTCCCTTGAAGTGGTGTTCATTTTTTAGAAAAACAATGATTTATAGCGAGGTGAGTCCTTTCAGATGTTATATATAGGCTATTTCCTATCAAAGTCAAAATCAAGACTGAGGACAGTCAAAAATCATGGATAGTCGATCCTAGAAAGTACTTCGTATAAAAATCGAAGGAAAGTTTTTTTGCAATCTCATTGAGATAATTTTTTCTCAAGATTTTTTTTCAAAATTTTTTTTAGTCATATGAATTTAAAACATGCATAAAGTTATTTTTTTTGGAAATTACCGTGAAAACTTTCGAGGGGCTGCTTGACATTAATCGTAGGGCAATAACGGTTTGCATTGCAGAATGGGTGAAAGTCACGATCTCGAAGTGATAATATAATACACTCAATATATAGTCAATTCGGAAAATTTTCTTAGGAAATCCTTCGGGATACCCAGTCTTATGAGGCTTGGAGGAGGAGGTCCAACCTGATGAAGTTACAATACCAGGATGGTGAACGTATAATCTGTTATACCGAGCCGGTGCAGAGGAGACACAGTCTCCGAGATACTTGTTATCATTAAAAAAATCCCCTGAATATGGGAAATAGCATCGGACTGACTCTCGTGCAGCTTGCGCGGCATATTTTATTTCCTGAGCACGAAATTCTTCGGGTTCATCCTAAAAAGTTAAAATTTTTTTATGAAATAAGTGTTTTTTTGAAAGTAAAAGACGAGATGTATCGCCCATTTTCTGAAAACCTGAGCTTTGAAAACCTTTTGACAATTTTTTTGACATTTTTTTAAAAAAGCCATAAAAATGCAAAGACTTAGAGAATCTCTTTTTTTGAACTGTGAATACATCACATTCGTACTCAAAAATATCAAGCAACTCACTTCATTTGGCTCCGATAAAAAAAGTTTCATAAGAGTGGTTTTTTAGAAGAAACTATCTATTTTGGACAAAAATGATCATTCGTGCAAAAAAACACTCATTTTTTTGAGACGTTTTTTTTGTTAAGTAAGAGATTGAATTGAGACAAAAATTTCAGAATTTCTGGCTTCATTTGGTTCTGGGGTTTTTTTCGAATTAAGCATACTACATAAAAAAAGTGAAAAATTCTGGTGTCACCCTCGAAAAATCACTTCTTTGTAAAAAAACGGCCAGAGTTGA
This sequence comes from Oikopleura vanhoeffeni, assembly GCA_004367855.1. Taxonomy (NCBI): domain Eukaryota; kingdom Metazoa; phylum Chordata; class Appendicularia; order Copelata; family Oikopleuridae; genus Oikopleura; species Oikopleura vanhoeffeni. Next base: position 26,944 of record SCLH01002008.1, on the reverse strand, counting down.
ATTTTTTTGGACCAATAAGTCGACCGGTACGATCATACAAAAAGCTTCGGGTTGTTTTTTTTTGAAAAATTTTGACAGGTGTGTCGTGGATATCACAACGAGAAAATCACTGAAATTTTATTTCAATTCTTGACAGCCGTTTGAAAAATCACTAAAATGGCGCCAGACACTACCTTAGCTATAATTGTTGTAAAAACATTTTGAAGGTTATTTTTTTAGAGAGGCGGGGAGAGTACTTACTAGAGCATAATTTTCAAGGAGCACCCATCTAATCCTCTCCTTATCGTGAAAATCTTCACGATGACCGTCAGAATAGACGACCACTAAGGTAGAGGTCGAGCGATGTAGAACCCGTCGTGACATCGCATAACGTTCGCCGTCGCTCATTTGGTTTTTTCCGAGTTTTCTCTATAAAAATGATGATTATTTGTCAGTTTTCTCACTCAAGGAGACAAAAATTAGTTATATAATAGGTTTTTGACTCTCAGATTCAGTCTCATGAAAATATAATAAATAAGGTTCGAAAAAGTATCATTGAAAATGTGACAATGGAATTATTATGACATATAAAATGTTATAAAATATATGATGACTACACAATATATTATTTCATTGTCTTATATCCAATCAGAGTTCGTCTGAAATACCCCACAACTTCCAAAAATAGGGTTCCTGATTGAAATTGTATTTCCATCTAGAAAATATTTAGAAATGACCAAATAAGAACTATTAAAGCAGAGTTTAATATAAAAAATAAAAAGATGTCATCACCCCGTAAAGGGAGTGGATCAACTACAACTGCTGTTTTTTGTAAATATAAAATGTATAATACTTAGTAAAATATCACGAGTAAATTATTTAAATTAAGAAACACCCTAATATATTTAATTTTAAATTAATAAACCTGCATAAAACCTGTATTAAGTTAAATATTTTCAAAGCCATTCTGTACCATGAGAATGCAAATAAACAAAATAATAATAATATTGAAATACTTTCATTTAGACTACCTTTTTCTTGCGAGTTGATTTTTTTGTATTCTGAAATGATACCATATCTAGAATTATTTCCGTTTTCCAGTTTTATGCAAGTCCGAAATGATATTTTTTGGAAATTTTCTGAATATTGGTCAAAAGTTCTCCAATTTATTTAGGTCTAAATCTCCGTTAAAATTGATCACCTAATGGGTTATTTTGTTTTTGATCATCTGTCATTATTCGGGCATTTCAGTTAGCAAGCGATTCAATGTTCTAGAAAAAAATATCCAGAAATAATTTGGTGTTTTTAATTGCAAACGATTTCCGAGGTGCTGGAAGGGTCAGATGCAATTGAAAAATACAGAATTTGCGACCGTGGTCGAAATAACTACTGCACCCACAATCCCCTTAAGGAAATTTTCGGTAACATCTTGTAAAACATTATAGTGTTAATACGATACATGATTTAAGAATTCTGAGGAAGCAAGTTTGCCTTGATAATTTTCATTTATAAATGTTTTATTATTTTCGTTATTCCGTTATAGCGCTCAAATTAGCGTCTGTAAATAAGCGTTGGGTGTGGAGGAGGTTAAAGTATTGTTTGCACCTTCAGTAGTAGTAATTTTTAATATGATATGTCAGTATCATAATGAAACCAAAACACACCAAAATTCTATCTCAATATATATATCCCTATTCACACTTTTGTAAATATCCCTGGCCCTCCTACTTAAAAACACACTACGTTTCCTAATCAGGGACGGGATATTTACAAAAGTGTGAATTAGGGATATCCCTTTACGAGGAAGGTAGATATTTTCTAGTTTGGTCTAGTACATAATGTACACAATAATAATGTACACAATTTGTGTACGTTAAGTAGTACAATGTACTAGAACAACTACAAAATATCTATCTCCTTTGAGGATATCTTTTCCCAACAGAAACTCCATCTCAAAAACGCTTACTATCTCTATAGCGCGTGTTCGAATCCCACTGATGTTGTCTAAGTGATTGTCTAGTGATTGCTTGAGTGATAACACACCGATAAATTTAGCGGTCCCAATACAAACATCCTTGCCTATAATCACATCAAGACAATCAATAAGACGAGCATTAGTTGATTCGAACACGCGCTATAGAGATAGTAAACGTTTTTGAGATGGAGTTCCGTTGAGAAAAAGATATGAAGATAGAGGGAAAATCTCTATACCTGGCTTGCGCGTACAGGTTGGCCATTATTTTCAAAGATTTTATTGGTAACGCTGTTATTTCCGGCGTCCTCATCGGTCAACACTAACGCGCAACCAAGAAATCTCCTTCTTTGCTGCGTGAATGAGAGATTTTGGTGAGTTTAGTTCAAAATTCCGTATTATTGAGAAATAACTCAAACATTGACTCAAACTTTAAAAATCTGAAATATTACTACGTTTTGTACAATACTAATCGTGAGAGTGGTTCCGACCGGATGCGTAGGTTTGAGCACTTTAACATCACGAATTATGATAAATGCCTATTAGATTCTTTAAGTTATTAAAGACAAATTTCTAAAGGGCCTCAAACGCATTTTTGAATCGAAAATTTTTATCAGAAAAATTTTAGTTGTCGCTCCAAGAAACGAGGAGCAAAGTGAAGAGCCCTTGATTTTTTTCATGATGCGGGCTTTTACGGAAGAAGACATTGAATCAATGAAACGATGATAATGCCAAGATTATTCTTTGACGAAATAAGCAAATCCAGCAAATTTGGAAAAATTATGCGACAAGTTCACCCCACTCAATTGATCATGGGAACGCTGAAGCTTGGAGGTGCTGATTCTCAAGGTAAATGGACGGTTGTTACAACAAATTTATAGAAAAAAGGGCTGGAAATTTGGATGTTCGAAAAGTTGGTTAGAACTGCTGAAGCACTGTATTTCAACAAATAACTCCAAAATGTTGAAAATAATGCTTACGGATAAAACTCTTAAAAATAAGCTTAATACAAGGTAAGGGGGTGAATTAGGAAAGACAGAACAAAAAAGGTTTAGACTTGTTGAACACTATACAGCGGGCATAGTTGGCCGCCGCTGTTTTGAAACTTTTTGTTAAAAATAACGCAAAATTATCAAATAATAAGTACTGAATCCTAGAATCAGATTTTTTTAGACTAGGTCTAGGTAGGAACGCCATAATGTTTTTTGCTAAACATTTTTGTAATTATGATTTTCAGCTACTGCTCAAACATGAGAAACCGTTTTGACATTGCCTATGTTTAAGCTTGAATTTAAAAATTTCCAAAAAATATCCAAACAAATTTCTAAGCTTAACATAAATTGAAACTCAAACTACCTTAGCAAATCTGTAAGCAACAAACTAAACTTCATTTCAGACGACTGAATTCTAATTAAAACTCACGTCGTCGCGACTTGCGAGGCCTTCGAGTTCCGTGTCAAAATGTGGCGTACAACCAATAAATTTAAATGGGGATCAACTGGGGAATTCAACTGTCCGAATCATGTTCGTGTTTGACCATGATTTTCTCCGCAAAGTAAATTCCGGTTTATTTGTTGTGTTTATTAGTCAAATCCTGACTTATTACAGCCCTGAAATCGAAAATGTTACTTGCATGTCTCATTCGAAGGCCTAGCTCTAGAGTATAAGCATGATATATTTTTCGGATAAAATAAGGATCAAACGCGAAGATGATCTAAAGGCAAAATATATTTTTTAGATATATCATTTATACTAGTAGTACAGCAGAAGTTTGTTCTGATCTCTCATCATTATTTTTATCGTTAACCCCTGTGAGCTATAAAAAAGTTCCGCCAAGGTCTCAGAGCCAATATATTGGCTCTACTTTGGACTTTGTTTACAGAAAGCTTAAGATAATCGGAATCTCATTTTTTTTGCATAGACGATTTGAAATAAGAAATTTTAAAAGTGAAAAATGGGCATCGATGTTTTATATTTATCTTGTAAAAAATTTTTTTTTGGTCATTTTAAAACGTAGGATTTTGTTCAGTTTTGCGATTAAAAAAAAACTGTTAAAGGTGCGAAAAGTGACATTTTAGTCCGCGGGTTCTCATGGGAGTTAAAATAACGGCATCAGAAATAAAATAAGCTGACTCGACAGCAAATGGTTTTCTACAGAGAAATATTTTTTGCAACGTTATCGGATGCACCAGCTGGTCAAAATTGACCGGTAAAGTATACCTTCCGGTACCGGAAGTGATATTTCAATAGTTTACATAAAGACCAAAAGATGCGCAATTATTGGTTTTCTGGAAACGGTATTATGAACTAGAGGTCATTAGTGACCGCAAGGTGGCGCCAGAAGGAATTTATATCGGTTTTCACTCAGGATATAAATTCGCCTCATACATTTAAATTATTGAAATATCACTTCCGGTACTGGTAGGTATACTTTACCGGTCAATTTTGACCAGCTGGTGCATCCGATAACGTTGAAAAAAGTTATCCCTCTGTATAAAACCCTTTGCTGTCGAGTCAGCTTATTTTATTTCGGATGCCGTTATTTAAACTCCCGTGAGAACCCGCGGACTAAAATATCACTTTTCTCACCTTTAAACAGTTTTTTTTTAAAAAATCTCAAAACCAAAAAAATCCTACGTCTTAAAATGACCAGGAAAAAATTCTCTACAAGATAGATATAAAACATCGATACCCATTATTCACTTTTGAAATTTCTTATTTCATCGTCATAAGGAAGTTAAAAATAAAATTTTTGCATCCGACATTTTCTAGAGTGTTAATTTTAACGATACACAAGTATTCGGCCTACGTCATAATGACTAACAATTTAACAATTGTTTTTCTTCGATCAGATCTATACATCATACATCAAAAGTTTAAAATAAGTCAAAAAATTTGATGATGAAAAAATCACGATTTTTGATAAAATATGTTTATTATTCCCAATAAAAGGAAATAATTACATTTTGTACTATTTTCAGGATGATTAGGCAATGAAATAACACTGCCGACATTTTTTTTTGCTTAAATTAATTTTTATAATAAATAATTTTTTTTATGAAATACTTGAAATTGAAAATTTTGACATTTCACTTCCGAAATTTTTTTTTGTTTTTAGATACGTTTAAATTTTTATTTTGCATGCACAAAACACTTTCCTAAAAACTGACTCATCTCACATTTGTATTTGGTGTCTAGTTTATAAATAATTTTTTCCGAAGTAAAACATAAGCAAAAAATCTTAATAAATCTAGCCCCCGTAGTATTTGAACCGAAAATCCAAAAATAAAATTAGTATTATTTTTGGAATCGCAGCAAAATTATTTATATTTATAATTTATTTGAAGGAAACGATTCTCCGATATTTTATTTGCTCTTATTCGATGGTTTTAGGTATGATTGAGCCAATATATTGGCTCTGTGCTCACAAGGGGCAAGTGTAAAATTTATAAGATAGACTCAAGGGCGTTACTACTAAAAACAGATTAGAAAGACTTCCGGTTAGATTCAAAACCGCTGCGTTAAGAGATATTAATTTCTGCTTTTTCATGCTATCTTAGAGTTTTTTAAAGATCTAACATTATTGTTATGATATTACTAAGAAAACTAATTTCAGAAAATTTCTACGTATATCTCTTTAAACACTTTTGCCTTTAATCTAGGAATGGGCGGCTGAGGAGCCAATCTAACACTCCTAACCCCGCCGTAGCCACTCATGAGCGCTGTTCGCCACACATCCCTAGATAAGCAAAAAGATGCTAAAGGGATATTGTCATGTTCAAACAAAATTTACAATTGGTGAAATCTTCTGTCTGAATTATAAAAAAATACAAAACTAAATTTATTTTGTAGATTTTATGAAGATGTTTCGGCCTACACTTTACTAGACGAAGCAGTGAATACTTATGGCGAAGATAACAATTGCGTGAAACTACTAGAGCTAAATGGAGCTGTTAGCAGTGAAGAAAAAACTCGACAGAAATCAAAATTGAAAAAATTACTTTTTTAGCATCAATAAATTATCGAAGATTTTCATAAAAATAATTTATTATCAAACCTGCCTAAAACAAAAAACCTCTTCTAAATGACATTTGTTATAAAATAAACTTAGAAAATTATAATTTCCATATTTTCATTACTCAGTATATAAAAATATATACAGTATGTACAATTTTTGCTCGCGATCTAAGTTACTTGCTGCGGGAATCAAAAGTTTCATTTCAAAAACACGTAGGTTTTAACTAAATTTTAAAGTGTCGGGGTCGTAACTTACGAGTCGCAACACACTGTTCAAAAGTCAAAGCCATTCTGCAACATTAACTCCCGTAGTGGCCGACAATCTCTGGACCCGTAGTGTCTTTGCACCATTAATGGTGCAGCGCTTAAATTGAGCATTATAACCGAACATTCATTATCAACATATATTTTTTCAATGATAATGATATTATCCAAAGAATTCTCTACAGTCCTATAAAAACAATTTGTTAAAAAAGTTAATAAAAAGTCATCAAATTTGAAGAAGAAAATTAAAAATTCTCTCATTTTTGCCGATTCTCAGAACCAAGTGCATAAATAACACGAATTTAGGGTTAATTTGACATTTTCATATTTCAAATATTAAACCGCCAACAATTTGGGTATTGCAGCTGCAAAAAAAATGGAATGTTTTCATCACCATTCTCATGTAAAATGAGTCTTAAATTTTTTTGGAATAATTATTTCTCGTGATTTCTTGTCTCCTTTTTTTCGCCTACGCATTCTTCTGTAATCAGTATTACGGAAGTTATGACTTCTAGAAATGATCTATTTAAACCGGAGGCCATACTGTAATGCAATAAAAGTCTTAGAAATTCGTTACGATTCTTTTAAGGGGTCTTCCACGTGATTTGAGTACTTTTGAAAAAAAACATAGTACAGTAATTTGAAAAAGTACTCAAATTACGTCAAAAAAATTCCAGGGTCAACTTCAAGTGTTTTTAAGACATTTTTCTCATTACATCAAAGTCCGAATAAAATCACGTGACGAAATAATTCAAAAATAAGGTTTGAAATATGTCATAGATAAATCCTTATTTCTCGAAAAATAAGATCACGTGACGTGTTTGGAAAATATAATTATGTTCAAAACTCTTGAATTAGGTGTATATTGGCCCAAAAAATTTTCCAGCGTAATTTGATCACTATTTGTTTACTTTCATCAAAACCTTATTTCCTAATTTGAAGGTCACGTGATCATTTTAGGTCTTTGGTGTAATGGG
>SCLH01002007.1:105375-116954 GCA_004367855.1 Oikopleura vanhoeffeni | reverse complement strand
ACTAAGGGGGTCGGTTCAATTTAGACCAGATTGCAACTTTTTCAATTTTTTTTGTCTTTATGGGAAAACTTTTGCCACTTCATAATTTTCAAATAAAAAGTTTTTCCAAACGTAACGTTTCCACTTTTGCGCTCAAAAACGAAATTTTAGCAACATCGAAAAAAATACTTTATATTTCATGAGTTTAATTAATTAAATTTTACGTGGTGGATGTGTCGCTAACCAACTTGAATGCAAGTCTCGGAAAATAATACAAAATTTAATTATTGATTAAAAAGGGCTTAACGTAGATTCAACAAACGTATTTTCATTCAGAACAAGTATATTCAAGAGTTTAAAACCAGAGCGAAGAAACAAACAGGACATATTTTGATTAAAGATAAAGTAGGGCATTCTCAATAATTTTTAGTTTTGATGATTCCAGAGATTAGTTTGAAAAGCCAGAAATGAAAAATTTCCAAATATTTCCAAAAAGTTTCGACCAAAAAATCTCAAAAAAGTGTCATATCGATTTTCAAATAGCATATAAAATATGTGGTCACCTAACCGCGACAAGTATATAGTAGCCATATTGAAAGAGGTTTTTTCGTTGATTGAAAACCAAATAATGCAAGAAATATTGAACCTCAAAAAAAGCATTTTTTTGATAATGTTCGGTAATTTTTTTCAAAAAAATTCTTATAATTTGTCGAATTCGGAAAAGTTTAATTCAAACTCAAAATTTTCTTTAAAAGCAATATTCGAAATTTTTCTGTAGTTAACAAAAGTTCCTGGATTATGAAACATCATTGTTGATGGTATATTGAAAGAAATATATAAACCCAGTAAAAAAGTTTTTCATCAAGTGCCCATGATATCCGCATATCCCGATATGCCGTAATCGTCAAAATGCAGGACCCCCTTAACCTAAATATTAAATAATTTAAACCTAATATTAATAAAATAAGTACGCGATTGATAAATAGTTTTTAAAGATATGTCGATTTCCAAATTTTGGAATTCTATTGAATGACTCAAATTTTTTCAAATTTGAAAAATCACTATCGAAATAAATAAAAATACATTCCTGATAGTTTGCCTGATTATTTAATAATATATAGAAATTCACCTTGTGTGCATATTAAGATGATTTTAGGAGCGTACCACAAATGTGACTAGTACCCAACAATCTGAAAACCCGTTTTAGACCAAAATCGTAACAAGAAATTCGGTTTCAAAGGTGAAGAGGCTTTTTTCCAAAAAAATTTTGTATACTACGTTTTCCGGCACTATTTTTACCCTGGTACGCAATATACTATTACTATATAAATTCCCAAGATATCGATGTTGGGCGAAAATTCCAGGATTCTCCTAATTATCCTCTTTATTACCAAAGCAAATGGCGCGATTGCGCGATTTTTTTCGAAATAACTTCATATTTTGAAACAAGGAGAATCGTATATAAATGTACCTTCATTCGAATAATAAAACCACGTCAATTAAGAAATCAGTTTTTTACCAAAAATATTTTTAATCAAAATCGGAAAAAGTGTCAGAGTCCTGTGCAGGAGTCCTGACTCCAGGACGTTTGGAAACAATGTATCATTTTGAGATTTTGTCAGGACGTAGAAACTGTTTGAGAAACTGTCAGGGGTCACCGTTTGGAGAAGTGGTGTACTGTACGCGTTTGCATGGACACTGCCAGAGTGCTGCCTCCACAACAAAGGTTTTTCGAAAAGGTCTTCAACCGAAAACGGCCAGGGGGTTTTTTAAGAACAAAAAAGGTTTTTTAAACAAAAAAAAGAATCATTTGTTACAAAAAAACCATTTAGTTAACAAAAACCGCCATGTTAATACAAAAAAAAACGATTTTTAACAAAACAACAACGAAACATTTTTTTTAAACCCAAACAAACATTTTTGTAAACAAAAAAACAATAATGCCATTTTTTAACAAAAAATACATTTTTAACAAAAACAACATTATTTTCCCGAATAAAATTTTGAAAACTTTTCAGAAGGTTTTGGCGTTTATTTTTGTTACAGTTTGATAATTAATGATCGTAGAAAGACGCTCAAACATGTGATCGGACTCCAGAAAGTAAAGCTTAAGAAAAAGTGCGGCTAAAATATTTATCAAGCGGCAACAATGCTCAGAATCTACATTTAAATTTTCGCCATTTTAACTTGTGACCTGATCAAAGTTGATTATTTTTTTTTCAAAAAATGACTAGCAAAATAGAAATTATTCAACTTTAAAATTTCAACAGTGTGCGGCTGTTTATGTTTACATCCGACGTGGAAAGTGATATCAGAAATGGTTCAGAATTGTTTCAGAACAGGAAATTTAGCGCAAAAGAGAGCATCTGAATTATGAAGTCACTGAGATGTTAACCGAGTTCGATCTTTTTTAAAAAGGCCCACTTTGGAATAGTGTAAACCAAAAGGCAGTGGTTTGTTTTGGTCGCTTCAGACTGGTTAAGGTTGCTCCTGATAAAGAAGGCCCTCTGTTTTAGCGGCGTTGCATAGTAAGACCTGAAGCTTTTTCGCAGTACTGCTAAAAGTGTTTGCATGAAAGGGTTAAGCTCTTTAGTGGTCCACGAAAGCCGCTAGAGTAGCAAACACGCGGGCCATCGTAGCAGGCTAAATTTTTTTTTTTGCTGGTTCATTGAAAAATAACGGTTAATAGGTGTACACTCGTGGCATGGCAAAACTTTTCTCGAAAACACGACCGCGTATTTTTTAACCTTAACCCTAGCCTTTCCCCCAAAGAAACAGGCTTTGCGTCCGTTCTTTACGTGTACACTGGACACGAAGTTTACCTATCAACAAGAAAAAGATTTTTCGTATAAAATTGTCAACTTTCAAAAAAAAATCCTGGCTTCTGATGGGTCGAATTTGAAAGTTTTTTCAAATATTGACCAAAAATACTGATATTGTAGTCCAAAATGATTCTCTCGTTGAACATATACTTAATATAATGTGATTTTTGAAGGTTGGTGATATATTTTTAGAGATATGTCAATTTCAAATTTTGAAGTAATTTGAATAGTGAAAATTACAAACAATGCGTCAAATAGCGAGTGTGCTGACATTTTTTTTTCGCAAAAATTTTTCTGCCTGATGAAATCACATCTTTTCTTGAATCTTAGAGAAGATTTGAAAATGTTTAGCCAACCTCGATATGTGTTCACCAAAATCGGGCCCTTAATACTGCATCAAAATAACCATTTTTTTGTATTTTTTTTACTTCTGTAAACCTTCGGACGGTACATTTTTTCGGTATAATATCGGGCTGTATAATTAGGGGCATAATATTTGGGATGTATTATGATTATATATTCTTCGAAAAGTACCTCTACATCTCCTAGAACGTTATGCTCACAGTATGATACTTAGTGCTGGCCCGGTCTTCTGCCTTTAATTTACCTAGATGAAGGAACCAGCTTGAATACCATCAATTGAAAATCACAGTTGCATTTCCTTATATTACTTTAAGTTGAATAAAAAGCTAAAATAAAGTAATTTTTAGATATAATTACCAAAAAAAAATATAATTGACGAACGTCCTGACAGTTTCTCAAACGTCCTGACAGTTTCTCATACGTCCTGACAGTTTCTCAAACGTCCTGACAAAAATGGTCAAATCATAGGTGTCAGGAGTCCTGACTCAGGACGTTTGAGAAGGTAGTGTAGTTGTTTAGATGGTCTCTGTCAGGATCCACATATTGATTTTTGAAAGTTCTATTTATATGTAATTTATATGTATACGATATGGGGTTAATCGTAAATCAAGCCGATATGTCAATATCAATTACTCAAAATGGGCCCTTTTCTCGGATTTAACATATACGTATGTCACAAATCAAACGTAAAAAAAACACCTGAAAATTTGTTTAACCTTTAAGACAAACAAATATGACCATAACACTTAAAGATTTAGGGTTCAACACGATGAAATTTTCCACAATTGAACGAGGGGGGGTTTTAACTAAAACAAAAGCGAACTTCCAGGGTATATTAAAATTAACAGAATAAAATAACGGGAGAATTAAGCGGGAATTTGCAGTAGTTTATAATTAAAATAACAATTTGAACGTGTTCTAGATCTTCTCACGATCTAATTTTAATTTCATCGTCAAAATTCAGGTAATTTACCGTTAAAAACAAGCCCATTGCAGCTAGTATTTTTACTAGTACATAATTTATAAAGCCCCATTATTTGGTTTCAAAAATTTCGATTTAAAAAATCAAGAAATATCCTTTTCCCAACCAAAATCCATCTTAAAAATGCTTACTATCTCTACAGCGCGTGTTCGAATGCCACCAATGTTGTATTAGTGAGTGCTTGAGTGATTACACACCGATCAACTTTAGCGGTCCCAATATCAAGCACCCTTGCCTATAATAATACTCAATACAATCACCAAGACAACATTAGTGGGATTCGAACACGCGCTATAGAGATAGTAAGCATTTCAAGATGGACTTAGGTTTGGAAAAGGATATAAATTTGAAAACAGCACAATTTGATTACCAGATTGCAAAAAAATGTTCGTTTTTTGAAACACATTGTCATGCTTTATCACTCCGTATTGCCAAACCCTAGCAATATTTCAAGAATAAAAGTCAAACGTAAGTTAACAATTTATTCTGACACTGAACAAAAATTCTCATGCAAAGTTTTGAAAATATTTCACATAGCTTCAAGAAGTACTCCTTTTCCAACAGCTTTGATCAGCCATTTCATGCCATCTCTCGCAGTCATTGCGCTTTCAGAGTAGAGATATGACACCATAATGATTTTATATTCTCCAGGTTCTAAATTGAACAAGAATCCATTTTGAGAATAATTTGAGAAACTTTTTGGATTATAATTGTTTGGTAGACGTGGTAAAATAATGTTACCATCGGCATCTTTTGCGGGTTAGATTTAGTTGATATGAAACCTTTTTGAGTCCATTTTTCAAAAAATACATTCTAGAGACATCTGGAGCAAAAATATTTTTTGGACGTGAAATTTTTTAAATCATATTTTGATATTGGAAATTGCAATTTGGAATGTTAAAAAGTATATTTTTATAAAAATATTTAATCAATAAGAAGTATGTCAGAGTGTCACTCGTGTGCCATAGTTACTCAAATTATTATGATAATCATCAACGGCATTTTTTTCTATTGTTTAGGATATTTAAGAATTTCCTTAAAATTTTTTAAGCAATATGAAATTTTTTTTATAAATTACTTATCTGGGGAACTGTATTTTGCGAGGTATTTCAATTTCACATTACTATCCAATTGTCTTGAAAATGCCGTTGATTGGCCGATAAACCTACGCTTGCTGTACAACTTTAATTTATTATATGGATTACCGAGTCGGTAATACCGACCCTCAGAGTACAAATCCTGAATATTTGAATGATCAGAACAACGCAAGATATTAGCACCCAATCAAAACCTGGATTGGGAATAGGCGATTTCATTGGTCAGATTGAGAAACGATCAACCAATCAAATGCTCAGATTTTGCATTTTTTTAATATTTAGAATTTTGTACTCTGAGGGTCCGGTAATTCATATAACGTTATTATATAACGGTCTCCAAAGATAACACATTTTACAATACTATGGGGATTATCCAAATTCGCTACATTTTTTGTGTGGGCGCAGCTACATGTAGTTGTTAAACAAACGAGCCAATGAGTAACGCGCATTGTATAAAAAACAATCCAGAAACCCCTCATTACTATTGTAGTATTTTACCTTTACTAGTATTACCTTTAGTATTAAGTTTAGTATTGCCTTTACTAGTAGACATAACTTTAAAATTCTCGCCTTTAATTTTAAAAATTACTTTGAACAAATTCACACTGACGAATTATCCCTAGGCATACAGTATTGTTGAATGTTCAAAGTAAAGCGTAAGGTTATTATAAAGTATGCCGCATACTTTATAAAAACCTTACGCTCCACTTTGAACCTTCAAAAAGATGAGAACTACTTTGTCTTTACTCCAAAATGGGCACAGTCAAAATTTTGTAAGCCCAAAAATCAGAAAATACGTTTGTAAGTTCTAGATACTGCTCAAGTTCACATTTATGTTATTTTCTGAAAAATATCATTACTTTGAAGATTTCTTAATACATGAAAAGTTCGTGACGAAACGTCAGTAAAATCAACTTTATGTCATAAATTCAGAATAAACTAGTATTAATAAGTTTTCTAGATTAATACCCTCGCCCCCTTGAAATTTAGAAAAAAACAAATTATTTATTGAACATATTCTGGAATTTCGAAAATAATAAAAGTTAACTCATCCATCTGGTCCTAAATTTTTCTTCTTAATTCAACCCTCACTTTGAAATTTACTTTAATAAATTGATCTGTTTTTGCTTCAAGGATAGAGCAATCCATGAGAGTTTGAATATAAATATTTTGTTTGTGAGTGACGGTCATTTTCACTCTGACCTTTGGTTGATCAGGACTGTAAATTCCAGCTACTGCAGATTCATGTTCAAAACTAGGACCATCTTTTGCCTCACTTTTTTATGGGATCACATGTTTTCATGCTAAAAATGCAATAACCAAGGTTAAACGGGTAAATAGAAATTTGTCAAAAAATCGAAAATATGAATTTTTAAAGGACAACTTTTGGCTTAAAAATCGTCTTGGCAATTTTTCCTCGATTTATGTCGAAAATAAGTAAATTTATATGTACATTTGTAGCTCAAAAACTCACTTTATAAAAACGAAAACTTTTTAAGTGCCATGGCAACCCATGCGCCTCCTAGGTAAAATGTCCTATACTTGAACCAGATAAAAGAAAAGATTTGCATTTTTTGATGAGTGTAAATTTTGTTTTTTCCAAAAAATTTCTTAATATTAGAAAATTAAAATTTTCGATTTTTCCACAAATCACATTTTTAAGTATAGCATGCAAGTATGAAAATTAAATGAGATCCCTGGCTCATACTGGTTGGTAACAAACAGAGATCGAACGATGAAAAGAGGGTTACCCAATCTTTGTAGCACATCCAAAATGCCCCATCTTCACGTGGCTGTAAAAGTTGTTCTTTCTTTTCTGGTGCGATTGTGTCCCACATTTCAGAATTATCAGACCAGTCTCCATTGAACTCGCCCTAATAGAGTTAAAATTAAGAGTGACGCTCATGTGGTATTGTGAGGACCCAGTAAAAATGTGGCACCCATTGATCCAGCAATTCAAAATAACCGCCGAATCAGAAAATCAGTTTCAATTGACACTCAAATATTAAAAAAATCATATTTTTGCTTTGACAGATACAGTGATTAGAGTTAGTTAATTAAGTGGTTAACCTTATCCCTGACAATTTTGTATACCATAAAAATATTCACCTACAATTTCAAATCTCACAAATAAAAAAAAATTATACATAACCATAGAATATGCAATTTTCTTCTTTTGGCATTATAAGGAAGCCAGTACGTTTTACGTTCGACATAATTACGAAAATGAGTTTCCAACCAACCTAGCGTGAAATTGTTCACTAAAGGCTGGAAATTTTGAACAAGGTAGAATTCAGTGATTAAACTTTCTCAATCATTTATTTCAGTGTTTATATATCATATACAGTGTATAATATATCATATATAATTTTTATCAATTAAAAAATGATAAAAATTTATCATTTAAATCCCAAATTAAACCCTATAGATTACGTCACATTAAATTGGGAAAACTGCGCGATCTTAAAAAGGCAGATAATAACCGTATTAAGGTTCATAATCGAAAAAATTATGAGATTCCCCCAGAAGTTATCGATTTGTTGTCGTTAGGCAAGAATAGAGGGATTGGGAGTTTTAATGATCTGAGAAGCAAAAATTTTACAGAAATGGACAAATTATTCTCTGTTTTTCAACGAAAAGCCCCAAAAAATGGCATAAACGAAATTGATATTGCAGGAATTAAGTCTCATTCAGTTTTGGCTGGTATTTCTATATCCAACGCAAAAACATTTGACCCTCGAACAAATTTTTTGAAAAAATTTCTGCAAGATCATCAGGATATTTTACTATTGAAAGTAGACAAGCAAGCAGACCTACTTTACAAAACTAAAAGGTTATGATAGACATTCTCTGGAATGAGATCTTCAAGACTACAGAAAGCTCTTAACTAAAACCTTTACTGGGTGTCTACCGTTATGGAAAATACGAAGTTTATTTCCTATATATTCTTTGTCAAATTTTTATGGGACGCCAAAACTACATAAAAANAACGCAAAAACATTTGACCCTCGAACAAAAATTTTGAAAAAATTTCTGCAAGATCATCAGGATATTTTACTATTGAAAGTAGACAAGCAAGCAGACCTTATATTTGTGACAAAAACGTACTATAACTCCAAAATTAAATGTCTACTAGACAAAAATTTCACAAAACTAGAAGGTTATGATAGACATTCTCTGGAGGGAGATCTTTAAGACTACAGAAAGCTTTTAACTAAAACATTCACTGGGTGTCTACCGGTATGGAAACGCAATTATGGAATCGATTTGGAAATCGCAATATACGATAATTGCGATACCTTCTTTCCAAGTTTATAAAGAAACCGCATCGAAAAGCTAGAAGAAACAGTTTAATCAGCGACGCCCACACCCTTGAAGAGATATGGATTAGAGACCCTTAGCCGACAGATCGTGAGTCACGATTCCTGACAATTTGTAAAATCTGGAACCCGAGCATTCAATTTGTTGATCCGCCTAAATCTGAACCAGGCTTATAAAAGGGAACGTTCTCCACGTTTTTCCCCTCCTCTTCCCTTCCCCAAGCTTCTTTTCCCCTCCTTTCCGTTTTCAAGCCACTCGCCTCAGCTTGCATTTCATTATACAAATAGGTAATAAATGTTGATTGTTAACTGCAAACAAATAGACATAAGTCCCGGAGAAGGGAAGAGAGGAACGTTTCCTTTCCCTTTTTTACCCATCCCTTTCCGAAGCCTGATCTGAACGATGAAATTAGATTCTTCTGCAGTCCGGGGTTTTTGATTGGGTGTTCATATCCCGCGTTGTTGGTAGCATTTGAATAGTCACGATCTGTCAACTAAAAGCCCTTCATCTTTAAAGGTTCATTTAAATGGTGGACACGCTAGCTGTATAATCGAACAAATTGACATGTTTTACGGTGTGACTTCAGCTTATAATGTTCAAACATACTGAGATATTTCTTGGGGACCAGACATTGACGCGTATATTTTAAATGTCTGACATTGAACATTTTGAGTTTTTTGTGAATGAAAGACTTTTTATCCCACCTGACATTCGCAAAAATATCGAACTGATTTAGACAGTTATTCGAGATATCAAAATAATATTCTTCGAAACCTCAAATTTTTTTCTTGCTATTTTCAGGGTGTTCTGCTGTTTTGAAAGGTGTGTAAAAAGTATTTATCAAAAATTACATAGTAAAATTGAATTTGTAATTGTCACACTATGGGTCGAAGATGATACTTTGAAATTTCAATTTATTTGGCTTTTAATCATGACTAAATAATGAGATAAATCTTGTACAATGCAGTTGATGTGAAATGACTATAGAAAAAGTGATCGTGTTAAAAAATGTTTACTTCAATAAATGAACTTCATCATATGTCATCAACCGATGAGCGGGTTTGATAATCATTGGCCTATTTTGGAAAATTTTTTGAAAAAATTTGAAGAGAATTTTAGTTTGTCTAGTTGAAATTAAGTTTTGTTGAAAACTAACGAATCATGGTCTGTTCTAAATAGCATTATTTTATATCTAGCGAGCACTCATTTGCGGGAAATTATTTCCTTTTGTGCTTAAGAGTACTCATAATTAAAAAATAAACCATCTTTTAATTTGCCTTAACTGCACGGCATAAAAATTTAGATAAAAATGAATTCGAAATCAAGTTTTTCAGTAATGACAAGCCATACAAATTTTCAAAAAATCCGATAGTGAGCAATAAACGTTGATAAAAAGTGACTCAAATTCTTCCAAATCGATAATATCGTAGAATTAAAAACGATTTTAAAACAATTAGTTATTAATGCCTATCGTGACAAATGAACTACTCAACGTTTGGCATCAGAAGGGATTCTCATTGCAAAGCGGAAATTTGCCAATATCGACATTTAAAATTTCACAATTTTAAATATCTGTTGGCATAATTTCACTTAAAATGACATGACACGACTCGTGAAATGCGAGTTGGATAGTGAAGCGTTAAATTTAAGTTTTAAAAATGGAAATCTTTATTTTTCATTTGCAATCTGGCAAAAATTCATATTTCGAAAAAAAATTTGCTTGAAGAAAAACAAAACCACTGACCTACCGGGTGGCTAGTCGGGGGGAGCGCGAGAAGCAAAGCCCGACGAACGAGTTAAATACGCGGGTCTCATGCAAAAACCTACTACATATCGAATCAGATCCAAAACATCAAGTCAATATATATTTTCAAAACAATAAAAAAGTAGATTTTTTCTAAACACACTATCTTGATAAGACTCAAAAAAGTGTCACTTTATTTTTGATAACATAATTTAGGAAAAATCTTTCAAGATAAAGCAAAAAAAATTTTGTTGAATTTAAAGCGTTTTATTATGTTAGGCGTTTCTTTTTTTATTCGGCGATTATTGGATGCCTTTCTCATCTGGTCAAACAAATTGTTAAAGGGGGTAGCACCGATGTGGCAGATTGGTACATTTTTTCGGAGTGATTNAGTGGTTAAATTAAAGCAAACGTTATTTTTGAACTTCATTTTGAAAAAATACTTAGAAAAAAATCGAAAAAACGCGAAAATTTCAAAAAAAATTTTTTGATGATTTGGTCGGTAGTGCACTTTTTTATCACCCCGGGTCATTGCCCCTCAGGCCTCATAAAACCACCGACCAGGGGGTAGCAGGGATGTGGCAGATTGGTACATTTTTTCGGAGTGATTTATGAAAGAAAAAAATGTGAATTTTTTTTATTTATTATCTTCAATAAGAGTGTTTTTTATTTATTATCTTCAATAAAAGTGTTTTTNTAAAGCGTTTTATTATGTTAGGCGTTTCTTTTTTTATTCGGCGATTATTGGATGCCTTTCTCATCTGGTCAAACAAATTGTTAAAGGGGGTAGCACCGATGTGGCAGATTGGTACATTTTTTCGGAGTGATTCATGAAAGAAAAAAAATGTGAATTTTTTTTTATTTTAAATCTTCAATAAAAGTGTTCATTCTTGGAAACGGTTATATTTTAAGGTTCTCAACATACTTAAGTATCTGTAAAATATCAAAAACCACTTTTCATTATTAGTTATAATTTATAACTCCATTTCCAACTTGACCCGATGTGAGAATTTTTTTTGTAGGCGATATTCATAAACCTTGGGTGTTATGCGCTTATAAGTGAGAGAATCATTATCCATATAAAAAAATTTTCTTTATATGAAAGTTTTTTTACCATGACATTAAGAGAAACTGCTTTTTAGGAGAAAAAAAATTGACGTTTAATTGCGTTTAAATATTGAAGAATCTCCTGACTTTGAAAAGAAAAGTAGCCTTTAACACCCGAAATTTAATTGAGATTTTTTGAATAAAATAAAATTTCTATAAATTGC
>SCLH01002007.1:83180-99076 GCA_004367855.1 Oikopleura vanhoeffeni | reverse complement strand
GCCATGATAAAAAATTTACAAGTCATCAAATCGTCTAAAAATCCGTTCAAATTGTTTTCATAAAAAGCTCGCAAAATTTAAACAAGAAATTTTTAGTGAAGACGATTTTGACGAGGATTCTATTTATGAGCTTCCACCAGAACCCTTATATGAAATTCCATCAGATGTAGTAGCACCTCCACCAGTACCACCACCAGCGGACTATGCGGGCGAAACAAAATCATTTGTCACAATTTTTACAGTAGGGTGAGAAATGCAAAAATAAAATTAACTACAGTAGTAAGGTATTTTGTGACTTTCAGTTGTTATTAACAATAAATAAGTCTGCTTGGTTAACCTACATAAACCTACTGTATTAAAAATCCAGAGTCATATCCCTCTATCACATTTTGGTTATTAAGGATGCCGGAAGATTTTTTCAGTATAATTTATACTAGATAAATCTTCCAACATCATTTATTAACCAACGTGTAATAAAGAGATATCAAAAACAAGCGTGAAGTTTTTTTTTAGTTTAAACACGTTTTTGCGCCATTGTTTTTTGACAAAAATAAGCAGAAGAAATCAAGAATTCTATGATTGAATCAATAAAATAATTATAGTAGTAGTAATTATAGTAACTAACTAAGCATGAAATTGTGATACAAGAAAATTTTAAATTAAGTTCTCAAATACGCAGAGCAGTTGCGGCTGGGTAATTTTATACTGTTGGCGTTATGGAGGTAATTTTTTACTTTTTTCCTCATAATTTTGCAGAATTTTAATTAAAAAAAACATTTACTTTTGATAATTAATTAAATTTTTTGGAGATTCGATATTTTTAAATATGGAACATATTATTGGTGTTGAAAAAGAACTTATGTAATTGAAAATCAAGTTTTCCACCCTTGATTTAGGCAACAAAATATTTGGCGGGACGACTCATGACGTGAATTTGATTTTCGCTGATAAAATGGGAAGAGTTTCTACATTAGTTAATATAAAAAATCAACATGGCTCGTTGTTTCACAAAGGAACATCATATCAAAAACGTATTGGTAAGTATTATTTAAATAAATTAATATTTTAAACCAATATGTATTTTAGGGTTGAACTATCAAAATCCAGAAATTTTAACAGCTTTGTCCAATTTTCGAAAAGTACGTATTTGGACAAGTTAGGTTACTCAAATTAATGTATTATAGACTTCAATCAATAGTGCAAAAAATGAAATGTCCAATTTTGACAATAACGAAATCGTACATAAATTCTTTCATTTGATAAAACAATTAACATGACGAAATATCAATCGATAACTGATATATAGTAAGTACTCTTAAAGTAACCCGGCATCAGGTTGGCTTTAACGTCGAAAAGTTTCCCTTATTACAGAAATCAATTTCGATTCACTTAAATAGTTACCCCGAAATAATTTGTTTATGCGGAGACGATAATTTTGTCCCAGCCAACTTGTAAATGTCTTTTCTAGACTTTTGAATAAACAACTTACAAAATTGTAAGTCATTAAGTTTTGACAGAAAATTACCTTAAAACATTTAAAAATCGCCACATGTATTGCTAAAGAGCCAAACGATTTTAAACGGCATCTCTGTCAAAATTCCAAGGGTCAACATTGCCAAAAATTATTTTTTAATAACAGCCCACTTTTTGCTCATTCGTAATTAAGTCTTAACTTTAAAATTTAAAGTTTAAATACGTAATTTTTTCAATAATTCAAGGGTAACTATTCAAGATCAACTACTTTTTTGAAATAACTTATAGTTTTTTATTGTTTTGAAAATTTGAGCTTGAATTTGGAGTACCCTTTAGCTAGCGGAGGTGGTATTGCAAAAGATGACTGGTATCTAGATAAAATACAGCTTCAAGTTACGGTTGATGATAAGACAGATATATTAATGTTCAATTTTCAAAAATGGATCGGATATGGCAAAAAATATGAAGCTAAAGAAGTTCGTGCTCCTGATGCGGAAGAAACTAAATATTATATAAAAATTAAAACTGGAAATCAGGAAAACTCTGGCACTGATGGAACTGTTCGCTTTAATTTCATTGGTAGCAAGGGAGATACAGGAATGAGATGAATATTTATCGACTATTTTTGACTACCCCTATTCACACTCTTTTGTGGTAATCCCGGACCGACTTACTTAACTCGTAGACTTTAGACATTAATCTGTACCCAGACTTCGATTTTAGCCCACTGTTGCCTCACTTCTTAAAATCGGCCATATTAGCAAAGTTTCATTACTCACATCCATTTTTCAAATAAGCTTCAACCCCGTAGACTCATAGAGTATTAGATGATCCCCCAGAGGCATTGAGAGCCACTTTTTGGCTTATCTTCCTGGACAGTCATATTATGGGAAAGTTGAGGTGTTAGGCAATTGAATTGTGTTGAAATCATTGAGATCAAGGGATAGACCCGAATTTTATAATTAATTACTATTAAGACAATCAAAAAATAATCAATTCATTTCCGCTGTGGAAATGAAAGTTAACTCGAACTTTTTCCCAGAAAACCATACCGCTTTTAAATAAATGAGATCTAGTAAAATAAAATTCAAGTGAAAACCTTATTTCCTTAACCTGGTCCTCCGATCAAACCTTATCGGGTTCGTCCTATGAAACCGATAATTCCCCTGTGAAATGATGAAAATTAGTGGTAAACAATATTCTGCGGCCAAATAATATTTCCTCCCCGCTCCTCATCATTAGCAATTTCTTGTTTTCAACAAAAAAATTAAAAAAGTTCTTAACATTTAGTTAAAACATTATTTATTTTTTAGAAAGATGGCAAACGACATTCCTAACAAACTGAGTATTGTAAGACCTTGTTGTTTTAATAAATAACATTGTGCGAAATAAAGCTGATAAAGAAATTGTCAGAGTAAATCCAAAAAAAAATAGGATTAAAATATATTTCGAAACGCTCATCGCAAAACAAATTTTTCTATCATTTTTTCCGGAAATTAATTGCGAACTCTTGGCGATTTGATACCTTGAACTTCACCCTTTCGTTTATTTTGTCGTTTCCCGGGTCTTCGAAAAAAAAACTGAAAGCACTTTATGGCTCTATGAGTCTAGGGTTAAAATAATATTCAACAATTGCTATACAATTGAATAAACAAAATAAATTTTAAACGAATTTAAAGTGCATTTAATGAAGGATAAGAAAACAAAATGTGCGAAAATTCACTAATGACTCGACTTATAAAAGTGCAATAATGAAGCATGAAATTAAAACCGTTCAATTTATATTTGCAATTACCTTTTATAAAACTTCAAATGATTTCTAGCAGGGTGTCTATAGAATACATTATATGGTTTCTTGTAAAATTCTCAAGTGAAAAGACTCCTAAAATTATTCTTCAATATTTATTAAAATGGACAGAATGCGGACATACGAACGCCCTACGCACGCTAGTGCAAACCCATTCATAGATGCAATGTGATATTAGTCGAAGTTCTGATTTCTAGAAATGCTCTAGTCTAACCGGAGCCAAATTTTCACAAATAATACAAACAGAAACTTGAAATTAATAAAAAAATTAATCGGTTAATTATTGATTAATCAAAAACCATGTACTCGATCAAGGGTAATTTAGAACAGTTCTCAATTACCATCAAAAAAAAACATCTGGGGAAATGAAACTTCAGACGCTTTTCAAGACTTTCTTTCGCATTAACATCTAAATGTCCGAATAAAACATGTGACGCAAATAATTTTAACAAAATCACGGTTTGAAATATGGTCAATAAAGTACAATCCTTCTTTTCTTGAAAAATAAGACTCACGTACGTGTTTCGGAAAATACTTATTATGTTCAAAACTCTTGAATTTAGGTGTGTATTGCCACCAAAAAAAATTTTTTTCGGGCGTAATTTATCACTATTTGTTTACTTTCACCAAAACCTAAATTCCTAATTTGAAGGTTCACGTGCACGCTTTTGGACTTGTGTAATGGGAAAAAAGTCTTAAAAAACCTTTTACAGGAAGCCGACTTCACTTCTTCAAAAATTGATTTAAAAGCAATGTTTGAAAAAAGATACAGTACTGACTTTTATCCCACCTTTTCCTTCAACTATACGGTCACGTGATATTTTGGGGTAATAGGTTAGGGAAAAAGTCTTTAGAATTTTTTTCTGATCACAATGAAAAGGTTTAATTTTCGTGTATCTTAAAAAATTTTTGCAAAAATAAGTACTGTAATACAGTAAAAATTTCCAAAAATAAAAACGCCCAAAACTCATTTTGTTCAAAAAAGTTTATCATCGACTTTAAAACGATCTTGTCATCAATGATTAAGCTGTCCGTTACATAATGACGAATTAAATGGTGTGCGGCAAATAGTTGGCAAAATCTGAGTCTACGAGTACAAACAACCTACGTTTTCCTAATCAGGGCCAGGAATATTCACAAAGCGTGAATAGGAGGAATCCTTTGGCATCTTTCACTGTCGCATTTTTAAAACTTTTTGAATAGTGCTTTTTTCAAAAATCGAAAAACCAAAAACAATCTAAATGCGAGTTGAATAGTGATGTTTGAATCATACAGGGGTGTAAACACTGTACATCCTTAATGAATTCCATATAATACCATACACATTTTTTTCGTACTAGTTTCGATCTTATTAACCCATTTTCCAAGATTAAACAGATATAACTTGAAAATTGAGAAAATAGACTTTTTGGCGATCTAGAATGTGTATTGTTCGCAAATGAGATTTTTTTTTTCAAAAATAGAACTGTTTTTTTTACGCCTAAGAATTTATATACTTTTCAAATTTTGATTAGTTGTTATATAGTGATTGGCCTGTTAACGATTAAGTTTACAGAGAAATTTCTCGAACTCTTTCAAAAGTCATTTTTGAAAGACATGTTACGAGAAACCACCATTAACCCGAAAAAAAACGAAACAAAAAATTCCGTTCTTTTGTGATGACCCCAAATGATTTGAGCAAATTTTAATATTTTCGGAGACTTTAATAAACCATGATCTCAAAATCGAATGAGTTTTCAATCCCGATCTCCGCCGCGGCTCCCGATTGCCAAAATACTATTCCAAAAAATTCTGTCTGAATAATTTTTCCTAAATAAATAAAAGTAAAAATAAAGTTATATTCGTGATATAACCAATATTCTATACCTAGCACAACTTTATGCTGGCCCAGGAAATGGTTAACCCTCTGAAGTGCCTTATCAGCCTTTTGAAAGGCAAGAGGCCCACTTTAAATCAGCCGAGAATGACGGAAATAATGATCGCAGAAACTAATCCTTAAAAGTAACATAGAATTGTAACAATGTGAATCTTAAAATACTTTTTTAAAATTTTGGGATACTAAGGTTCAAATTTTCTGACAAATTGATTGAAAGGCAATTTTTGCTTAAGTTTCACTTCCGAATGAATATACTTTTGATCCCAAATTCGCAATTAAAATTTCAAATTAGACAGTTTTTAATAAGTGTTTGAGTACTAATTTGCCAAGAAAAATATTAGCCTCTGGACATATCCTGGGAGCAAAAATATTTTTTGAAGAGTGAAATTTCCAAATATCTTCATTTGAATAAGTATAAGATAAAATGATATGTTTTGAAATAAACATTATAATTTGGCTGAAATCAGCCAGAGTCTTTACTCTTATACTATATTCTTTCCTTAGT
The DNA here is from genome assembly GCA_004367855.1 of Oikopleura vanhoeffeni. NCBI lineage: Eukaryota > Metazoa > Chordata > Appendicularia > Copelata > Oikopleuridae > Oikopleura > Oikopleura vanhoeffeni. The sequence continues at coordinate 93,415 of SCLH01002007.1, read as the reverse complement.
CTTTGCTCATAATAATCAAATAATATTCATTAAATCGTAGAAAACTACCAATGTTTTCCTAAAAAACTCGATTTTTTGCATGAATATCCCTTTGAAAACTTATTTTAAAAAATATTTTTGGATTTCCAACAGATATTCGTTCAAGTGCCAGCAACATAAAGTTTTAAATGTAAGCAAGACTACGCAGTTATGCAGAGGAACCTACATTTCCGTGGAAGGCCTACCTGAGGTAGTATCACGTGGTTTTATTGAACTTGCTTTTCCAAATGTTTTTTTCTGGTAATTTAAAGGATGGTGGGCGACGATTATCTCAGCTTTCTACGTATAAATACTTTTTGATTCACTAACTATGGTTTTGAGAGAATTTTCTGCTTAGGTTTTAAAACTTATATAAGATTTTTTTCTGGCTTTGAGATTTTTGCTCGACAAGAAAAGTCGTTGTCGGGGGCTTGAAATTAAGTAAATTAAAGGTGACAATTGAATGACGATTTTCTCAGATTAACTTTTTTGATTGCCGCCCATTTTGTAGAAAAATTTTGTCCCGAGTTTTTTTAAACCCTATCAGGATTTTCTTCTTGAACATTTTGAATTTTTTTCAAAAAAGTAAAGTTGTTAGAAAATTGTATAGTTTCAGATTTCATCAAAATCTAGACAATTCACAAGTCGTTCCTGCGATTTGGAAGAACAAAAAATGCAGAAAAAACTCTCCGCTTTGACCTTCTCCAGCTTGCGGGAATTGATGCAACACTTGAAAATTTTTCTATAATTTTTTCAAGGGAGGAGTAGGCTCTTTTGCGTGAGGCTCCCAAATTGACGACATTGTTTTGACCACTAAGGAAAATTTTTGAAAGTTTTCTTCCGCTCGAGTGCGCATTATATTCTTTGTGAAGTTGACATCGCAAAAATAACACAGAAAAAGTGATGAGGAAACTGGGAAAAAAAAAAATTTGGAGAGTAGACTTTAGTGGCTTTTACGGACGCCTACTAAAAACATTTCCTGAGCGCAGGTTGAGGTAATCAATGCCTCTGAATAGTACAGTGGCACACCACCTGTAAAAGTTGAAGGCGTAGCGGTATTTGGGAAAAAAAATATTAATTTCTGAAAGCCAGGTTTCTCAGAAGAACTTCCTTGAAAATGTGTAAAAAAGAAGAAAGTCCAATATTCGTCGACCCCACGATCCTTACCATAAAAGTCTTCCTAGAAAAGAAATTTAAAATTTTCGAAAATTTAACTCGTCAACTGAAAGAGAAAATGTAGGTTTATCTTATAAAGAGTTTTCTATTAACAGACCGCTCAAAGATAGCCCATGAAAATGGTATATGCTCGCCGAACGTTTTTTTATACACTGCTTCGGAGGGTTTAGGCTCACTGCATATTCGTGGTTTTGAAAAATTATTATTAATATTTCACAAAACAATTTTCCTAACCACTGAAAATTTTAAAACACTCGGGCATCCCGATCAAATCAAGATCCCGACCTGGTCCCGACCCAAATTGCTTCAAATCAATCCCGCCCGGTCCCGACCTAAGTGGAATAATTTCCAATCCCGATGCCGTTTTAGTAACACTGTCAATACAACGAGCGAACCACTATCGGCCTTATATTTCGCAAAATTTTGCGGGGGCCACAAAACAAGCCGTGAAGACGATTTTTTTGAATTCAACAACCCACATCAGAACCTCCACTTTCACGGAGGTACCGGATCGTCCCGAAAATCATTTCAAAAAAATCGAAGGATTGTTTACCGGCGCAATATCATGTCTCTTAGAATATTGTTTAAAAAATTCGTCATTTAAAAGCTTTCCTCTTGTTCTTTCACATCCCCACATTAACTTTCATTGAATAAGGTAAAAAAAAAATAATTTTCCATAATAAATCAGGTCTCCCGTAAATTGAAGACAAGTTGAAACAGATTTAACAACATTTGAACAAAATCCCATGGTCGATATTTTCAAAATGCACTGCTGTCAATATGGCAAATTGAACGCGGTTATCAGAATTGACTGAAAAGAATCAAAGTACATCAAGTTTATTCAGTGATGAAGACTGGTTTTTAGAGTCAATAATGGATAGGAAAATCAAAAAATCCATGAATGGAAAAGGGTCTACATTTTTCAGCCCAATACTGACCATATGTTTATCGCTTTGCGTAGGGTTACGCCTTAAGGGGGTCGGTGCATTTGGCAGATACGGATAATTGAGCTTCTTGATGAAAATCATTCAGGTGGGTTTATATATTTTCTCAATATGACCACAAAGGTAATGTTTCATACTCCCAGGCACACTTTTCTTAACTAAAGAATTTCCGAGTTATTGCTTTTAAGAAAGTCTTGAGCTCGAATTAAACTTTCCCAAATTCCACAAATTATGAAAAATTTTTGAACAAGTTCCGACAGCATTATAACAAATGCCCTGTATTTTTCCTCAAATTTTTTTTACAGTAATTTGTTTCAACACGAAAACACTCTTCTAAAATCCGGCCACTCCCTTAATTTTCCTTCGTTGACCATATATGTTTTTTATCATGATAATTTGAAAAAAATCATACCAACAATTTTTTGGGATTTCGGTCGAAACCTATTTTGAAAATCTTATGAAAATTTCTCATTTCGTGTTGCAAAAAACTTAGAACTTATTTTTTGGAAGCCTTAGCTGAACAATATTGGGAATTCGGCAACTTTAACTTTTATTCAAATTATGTCCTCGTTTTGTTTCTGCTCCTTGTTATTACTCGAATCATACTTTTGAAATGAAAATACGGTTTGGCGCCGCAAATTACTTTAGCCCTTTAATAATCAAAAATTAAAAAAAATTATTCACCGAGAACTGTGCCTAATGTGGTAAGCGACTCGTTTCAATCACCCGCAACATTTAATAAATTTAAACTCAATAAAATCATCTTTCTTTCGATTGCCTAAATATTCGTTTTTTTTTTGTTTTTTCGTCTTTTTTAGGAAATTTTAATTTTCGTTTGACGCTAGAAATCATCATGAAATAAAATTATCAAAAATTTTCGATGGTGACGCCGACACCATTTTTTGAAGCTCTAATTAATAATAAAAGAAAAAAGAAATTTTAATATAATCTTAGTACACCTAAAGTAAACAAAGGCGCGTTTTTACAGTTGTTTTAATTTTAACGACATTTATAAGAGTAAAAATAATCGATCGGAAAACAGATTATACAAAGTAAGGCTCCAAAAGTGGCAACTTACGCTTTTGAAATACTGTTTCATTCGAAATTATAAGTGGCCAAAAAGTTTCCCCATCGACAGACAAAAAAAGAATGAAAAAGTGCAAATCTGCCAAAATGCACCGACGCCCCTTAACATCGCGCGTACTTATAATAGAATGCTATATAGATGCTCTCTGGTAGGTCAGCGCAACAACCCACACGGCGGATGAAGCCCATCACACAATTATTAGTAATATGGTATTGTGAGAAATAAAACGTGTATCCCTGATAATGGTGTATTGTCGTCGTGAACCAATAGGAATCAAAAAATTCCTGACCGATAATTAAAAACGGTTTGTGAATGCAATTTCTGCGAGCATTCGAATAATACAGGGTTAAGGTTTTACTTCTTTTCCAAAAACTGGTTCAAACTTGAATTTCCGGCCCGTTTGAAATTGGGTGTCAGAAGAGTTTTCTCAGATCAACCATCAATCAACGGCGGAAATCAAGTGTAACCATTTGGCAAAAAGAAGGGGAAACCCTTAACACCCTGTATATGATCATATTCTAAAATCAATATGGATAACTAGGGCTGGAATCCATTGAGAAATAGGTCAAATATATTGGGACAGGTAAAGCATCGAAGTAAAACTCAGGGTCTAACAAATTTCGGAGGGTCTACGAAATAACCCCGGGCTTCGGATAAGCAATCCATTTGGCGATTTTTCATCCTATCCCGAAAATTTAGTCTATTTTCTGCTATGTGAAAGGGCATAGATAAAATTAAAATACAAGCCAGTCCTTTTTTGGAGCCTGGATACCCCCTTAAAAAGTTTGTTTTGAATAACGTTCACCGCGAAAACGAATCACAGGTGGGCCTAGAGAGTACAAAATCCTAAATTCTGACTATTTTGTTACCAGAATTTTCCTAATCGACATTCTCTAAAAAAAGGATTAATTGGTTAACTTATACCGTATAATATACGATATCAGTGATACCGAAAGAATCTGAAAATCATCATCTGAACTTTGTGAAAATATATGTTTCCGAGGATTCCAGAGAACACAGTTTATTATCAAAATTTGTAGCTGAACATTCAAATTACTGCGTGATTGAAAACGTGCAAATTTTTTGATAAACCACGATAATGAGAAAAACTGGTGAACCAAAATCTGAAATTGTTTTTTAAGAATAAATCCTCTACGATTCGTCATCTGACTCAATCAGAAAAAGGAAAAATTTTCTCTAGATTCCTTCCTAATTTTTCTAGATTTTAAAATCTATACTCATGGTGTTCACCTTACAGACATAAATCACTTTTCTACTTTAAATATTTTAGCAGGACCAACGGTGTTAATGAATAGATCAAATACACAAGAATGAATTACCACTGCAAACACCCTGAATACCAGTAAAAAATAAAAAAATAAAGAATTCCGACTTATCTTGAATATCGACTGAATAAATCCGGCTAAAAATTGAAAAAATATCAATTGTACGCTTAATTACCTTTGACTGAGTTCACAGAGTGGCGAAGAAACTTATAGTGAAACGTCGTTCCTTAAGGGTACATCTCGGTTCATGACACATGTTTTTACGCAAGAATCAATGGCTCTTTTACCCAACTGCTAATCTGACATAAATACCTTGACGCCGTGTTGGCTAATGAATTTTGATCGAGAAAATGTCAAATTAGGGGACCGGGATACCCTAGGGGTGGTGTCGTTATCTGTACCTTTTCAATCCGCTCAGAATAATTCTAGGGGCAGTCTGTGAAAAATCGTCGGAGGATCTCTCGTTTGTATATTCTATCCTTTGTCTACCCGCGGTCCAAAAAAATTACGGGCACCCACGATGACCCCCCCCCTTACGATTCGATGAAAATAGACAAAAGTTTAAAAAAGGATTGAAAAAAAATAGAGAATTGAAATGGGAATCGAATGATACTATTCTGTTCGCAATCGGATGCTGAACATTAATTATCGAGCGTCACACCATTTTCTACTTCCATTTTTGGTTTCTTCACCACCTTGCAAACTCAAAGTTGGTACATTTGTTGAGTATCCATAATATGGATCCATATAAAATAAAAGCTTGAATCTGACAAGTTGGTGGACACAAACAAGCTTGTATAATTTGTTAGCCGGTTCCGCCTCGCTTTTTTACTTTATTTTGTAAATCTTATTTTAGAAATAAAAATGTTATTATTTTTATTTGAAACTTCTTTGGTTTTAATACGCCAATTTTCTCGTATTCAGAACCGAATTATTTTCTTCATCCAACTTTTTATTCTGACCGACAACGTTAAAGCTGCNGTTTAATTTTGTGATTTAAAAAATTTTTGCAAAAAATAAGTACTGTAATACAGTAAAAATTTTCAAAAAAAAAACGCAAAAACGTCATTTTGTTTCAAAGTTTATCGATAACTTTAAACTGATCTTGTCATCAATGATTAAGCGTCGTAAAATGCGATTAAATGGTGTGCGGCAAATAGTTGGCTAAAATCGAGTCTACGAGTTAAAAACACACTACGTTTCCTAATCAGGGCCAGGATATTCACAAAAGCGTGAATAGAGGATATCCTTTGCAATCTTTCACTGTTCGCATTTTAAAACTTTTTGAATAGTGCTTTTTTCAAAAATGAAAAACCAAAAAATCTAAATCAGGTGAATATTGATTGTTTGAATTCATACAGGGTGTAACCTTACATCCTGTATATGATTCCAATAATACCACATTTTTTCTACTAGTTTCGATTTATTATCATTTTCAAGATTAAACAGATATAAACTTGAAAATTAGAAAAAGACTTTTTGGCGATCTAGAATGTGTATTTTCCAAATGAGATTTTTTTCAAATGAGACTTTTTTTTTACCCTAAGAATTTATAATTTTCAAATTTGATTAGTTTGTATATATGATTGGCCTGTTATTAAGTTTAAGAAGAAATTTCTCGAACTCTTTCAGTCAAATTTTTGAAAGACATGTTACGAGACCAATTAACCCTGAAAAAAACGAAAACAAAAAATTCGTTCTTTTGTGATGACCCCAAATTGATTTGAGCAAATTTTAATATTTCGGAGACTTAATAAACCAGTGATCTCAAACGAGATGAGTTTTCAATCCCGATCCCGCCCGGTCCCGATTGCCAAAATTACCTATTCCAAAATTCTGTCTGAGATAATTTTTCTAAATTAAATAAAAGTAAAATAAAGTTATATTCGTGATATAACAATATTCTAACCTACACAACTTTATGCTGGGCCAGAAATGGTTAACCCTCTGAGGCTTATAGCCTTTTGAAAGGCTAAAGCCACTTTAAATCAGCCGAAAATGACGGAAATAATGATCGCAGAAACTTATCCTTATAAAACATAGAATTTAACAATGTGAATCTTAAAATATTTTTTTAAATTTTTTGGGATACTAGGTTCAAATTTTCTGACAAATTGATTGAAAGGCAATTTTTGCTTAAGTTTCACTTCCGAAGAAATACTTTTTGATCCAAATTTCGAATTAAAATTTCAAATTAGACAGTTTTTAGATAAGTGTTTTGAGTACAATTTGCAAGAAAAATTAGCCTTCTGGACATATCTGGAGCAAAAATATTTTTTGAGAGTGAAATTTCAAAATATCTTATTTTGATATAAGTATAGATAAAATGATATGTTTTGAAATAAAATATAATTTGTGAAAATCATGCCAGAGTGCTACTCTTATACTATATTTTCCTTAGTTTTGTCATAATAATCAAATAATTTCATTAAATCGAGAAAACTAACAATTTTTTCCTAAAAAACTCGATTTTTTCATGAATATTTTGAACTTATTTAAAAATATTTTTGGATTTCCAACAGATATTGTCAAGCAGACAAAAGTTTTAAGTAAGGCAGAGCACTACGCAGTTATGCAGAGGAACATACATTTCCTGGAGCCTACCATGAGGTAGTATCACGTGGTTTTATTAACTTTGCTTTTCAAATGTTTTTTTCTGGAATTAAGGATGTGGGCGACGATATCTCAGCTTCACGTATAATACTTTTTGATTCACCTATGTTGTAGAGAATTTTCTGCTTAGTTTTTAAACTTATAAGATTTTTTTTGGTTTTGAGATTTTTTCGAAGAAAAGTCGGTTTTCGGGGGTTGAAATTAAAGGTTAAATTAAGGGTGACAATAATTGAGATTTCTCAGATAACTTTTTTGATTGCCCCATTTTGTAGAAAATTTGTCACTGAGTTTTTTAACTACCAGGATTTTTTCTGAATTTTGAATTTTTTTCAAAAAAAGTAAGTTTTAGAAAATTTATAGTTCAGAATTTCATCAAAAACTAGAAATTCACAAGTCGTTCCTGCGATTTTGGAAACAAAAAATCAGAAAAAACTCTCCGCTCGGACCTTAATCCAGGCTTTGCGGTGAATTTGATGCACAAATTGAAAATTTTCTATATATTTTCAAGGAGGAGTAGGCTTTTGCGTGAGGCTCCCAAATACGCTGTTTTGACCACTAAGGGCAAAATTTTTGAAATTTTCTTCCGCTCGAAGGTGCGCATTTATATTTGGAAGTTGAATCGCAAATAACAAGAAAAAGTGATGAGGAATGATTGAGGAGTAGACTTTTTAGTGCTTTTACGGACGCCTACTAAAAATCATTTTCTGAGCGTAGGTTGAGGTATCAGATGCTCTGAATAGTACTGGCACCNTGAACTACGTATTTGGGAAAAAAAATATTATTTCTGAAGCCAGGTTTCTCAGAAACTTCGCTTGAAAATGTGTAAAAAAGAGCCCAATTATCGTCGCCCACATCCTTAAACATAAAGTTTCTAGAAAATGAAATTTTTTTTTCGAAAATTTAACTCGTCAACTGAAAGGAAAAATTGTAGGTTTATCTTATAAGAGTTTTCTATTAACAACGCTCAAAGTATAGCCTCATGAAAGGGTATTATGCCTCGGCCGAACTTTTTTTATATGCTTCGGAGGGTTTAGGCTATGAATATTCGTGGTTTTGAAAATTTATTTTAATATTTCACATAACAATTTTCTACCACTGAAAATTTTAAAACACTCGGGATCCCGATCAAATCAAGATCCCGACCTGGTCCCGACCAAATTTTCAAATTCAATCCCGCCCGGTCCCGACCTAAGTGGAAATTTCCAATCCCGATGCCGTTTTAGAACACTGTAATAAACGAGCGACCACTATCGCCTTAATTTTCGAAAATTTTGCGGGGGCCACAAAACAAGCGTGAGACGATTTTTGAATTCAAACCAATCAGAAACCTCCATTTCACGGAGGTACCGATCGTCCGAAATCATTTAAAAAAAATCGAAGGATTGTTTACGCTCAATATCATGTATTCTTAGAATATTTGTTTGAAAAATTCGTCATTTTAAAAGCTTTCTCTTGTTCTTCAATCCCCATCAATTAACTTGTTTCATTGATAGGTCAAAAAATCAATTTTCAGTATCAATCGGTTCCGTAATTGAAGACAAGGTGAACAACACATTTTGACAAATTGAAATCCCACTGTCGATATTTCAAAATGCATTGCTTGTCATATTGGCAATTGAACGCGGTTACAATTGACTGAGAAAATCAGTACTGTCAAGTTAATCAGTAATGAAGATGGTTTTTGGTCATATGGATAAGGAAAATCAAAATCCCTTGAAGGAAGGGTCTAACACTTTTCATCAAATCTGACCATATGTTTATCGCTTTTGGCGTAGGTTAGCTTTAAGGGCGGTGGTGGCATTTTGGACGTACGGATATGGCTTTGTATGAAAATTTTCATGGGTTATCTATTTTTCTTCAAGATTACACACAAGTAATGTTTCATACTCCAGGCAACTTTGTGTAACTATAGAATTCCGAGTTATTGCCTTTGTACGAAAAATGTTGGCTCGAATTAAACTTTCCAATTCGCACAAAATTATGAGAAATTTTGAAAAGGTTTGCGCGCACTTTTAAAAAATGCCTTTATTTTTCCATCAAATTTTTAGCTTTACAGGTATTTGTTCAAATCAACGAAAAAACTCTTCTAAAATGGCCATTTAACTTTTCGCGTAGTTGACCATATATTTTTTTATCCATGATTTTGAAAAATCATCACATTTTTTGGGATTTTCGGTCAATATTTTGATATTTAGAAATTTTCCTCTTTCTTGTTCAAAGATTTAAACCTTAGTTTTTAGTATCCTTAGCTGAAAAATATTGGGATGCAGCTTAACTTTTAATCAAAGTATGTCGCTCGTTTTGTTTCTTGCTCTGTTTATAGCTCCTGATCATATTTTTGAATGGCAAAATACGGTTTGGCGCAGAAATGTACTTTAGCCTTTTACTCAAAAATTTAAATAAAAATTATTTCAACCGAGACTTGCCTATTCGTAAGCCGACTCGTTTTATCACGCCAAATTTAATAAATTAACTCATGAAAATAAATATTTTCTTTCGATGTGCTAAAATTTTCGTTTTTTTTCCGTCTTTTTTAGGCAATTTTAATTTTCGATTTTGACGTAGAAATCATATGAAATAAATTATAAAATTTTCGATGGTGATCGAGATCATTTTGTGAAGCTCTAATTAATAAAAGAAAAAAGAATTTAATCATGAATTTAGACACTAGAGTACAAAAAGGGCGCGTTTCTTCGTTTTATTATTTAAAGACGATTATAAAGTAATATCGATCTGAAAAACAGATTATACCAAAGTAAGCTTCATAAAGTGGCCTTACGGTTGAGAATACTTTTTATATCGAAAATTTAAGTGGCAACAAGTTTCCTATGAAGACAAAAAAAATGAAAAATGCAACGTGCGAATCTGCCAAAATGCACCGACCCCCTTAACATCGCGGTATTATAATAAATGCTATAAGATGCTCTCTGCGTAGGTCAGCGAACAACCACACGGCGATGAAGCCATCACAAATATAGTAATTGTATTGTTTGAAAATAAAACGTAGTTATCCCTTGATAAGGTGTATTGGTCGTCGTGAACCAATGGATCAAAATTCCTGACCGAAAATTAAAAACGGTTTGTGATGCAATTTCTTAGCATTCGAATATA
>SCLH01002007.1:53288-83168 GCA_004367855.1 Oikopleura vanhoeffeni | reverse complement strand
TATTGGGACAGTAAAGCACGGAAGTTAATAATATAGGGTCTAACAAATTTCGAGGGTCTACCGAGATAACCCCGGGCTTTCGGATAAGCAATCCATTTGGCGATTTTTCATCCTTATCCCGAAAATTTATCTATTTTCTGCTTTTGAAAGGGATAGAAAAATTAAATAAAGCCATCCTTTTTTGGAGCCTGGATAACCCCCTTAAAAGTTTGTTTTGATAACTTCACCGGAAAACGATCACAGGTGGGTCTAGAGAGTAAAAATCTAAATTTGACTATTTTTGTTACNGAAAACTGGTGAACAAAATCTGAAATTGTTTTTTAAGAATAAATCTCTAGATTCGTCATTCTGACTCAATCAGAGAATTTCTCTAGATTTCTTCTAGATTTCTCTAGATTTTAAATCTATTACTCATGGTGTTCACCTTACACATAATACTTTTTCTACTTTATATTTTAGAGAACAACGGTGTTAATTGAATAGATAAATACAAAGAATGAATTACCACTGCAAACACCCTGAGATTACGAGTAATAAAATAAAAATAAAGAATTCCGACTTATCTTGATATCGACTGAATAAATCCGGCTAAAATTGAAAAAATACTCAATTGGTAATCTTAATACCGACTGAGTTTCAAGTGGCGAAGAAACTTATAGTGAAACGTCGTCCTTATGGGGCCCCCATGGGGGTGGGTGTCGTTATCTGGTACCTTTCAATCCCGCCTCATAATAATTCTGGGGCAGTTGTGAAAAATCTGAGGATACTCGTTTGTATATCTATCCTTTGTCTACCGCTTCAAAAAAATTACGGCACCCACGATGACCCACCCCCTTAATTCGATAAAATTAAAAAAGTATTAAAAAGGATTAAAAAAAATAGAGAATTTGAAATGGGATCGAATGATACTATTCTTTCGAAAATCGGATGCTGAATTATATTCGAGCGTCAGCCATTTTCTACGTTCCATTTTTGGTTTCTTCACCACTTGAAACTCAAGTGGTACATTGTTGAGTATCCATAATATGGATTCCATATAAAATAAAAGTTGAATCTGACAATTGGTGGACACAACAAGCTGTATAATTTTTAGCGTTTTCGATCCTTTTTTACTTTATTTTAAATCTTTTTAGAATAAAAATGTTATTATTTTTATTTGAAAATTTTTGGTTTTAAGTACGAATTTTCTCGTATTCAGGAAACCAATTTATTTTCTTCATCAACTTTTTATCTGACCGACAACGTTAAAGCTGCACTGTAGACGACGAAAAAAATTTGTTTAAAAAAAATTATATGATACAACAGGCTGTTTGCAGCAGGGATCGGCATCAAGAAAAAAATCCTATTGAATTGGATCGAGGAGGGGTGAAATATACGATATATTGGATCGTATCAGAGGAGGGTGAAATTTTAAATGTATCGGATGGCATCGTATCGGAGGGGGAAAATTTGAACTGCATTGAATTAGACCGTATCGGAGGGAGTACAATTTTTTCTGTAATGGATCGTATCGGAGGGGGATAAAATATAGAGGTGGTTCGATATGGTCCGATATGTATCGACTTTTCCGATATGGTTCAATTGGATCGTATCGGATTGACTGACCCTTAATTTTAATCATATTGGATCGGATCGACTGCCCCTAAATTTTAATCATATTGGATCGGATCGACTGACCCCTGAATTCTAATCATATTGGATCGGATCGACTGCCCCCTAAATTTCAATCATATTGGATCGGACCGTATCGGAAAAAACGATACGATCCAATTCGATCCAATAATTTTAATACGATCCGATCTAGTTTTGTCGATCCCTGGTCTGCAGTCAAAATAATCTGTTCGCTAATGTTTATAATAAAAATGGAAATTCTGAAGCTCTTTATATTAGAAAATTATTTATTTCATTTTAGATGGCATCATATAATATGATGATATAATATGATTCATATTTGGTTTTAAACATCAATTTCGAAATACTGAAATTTGGTCAACATCACTTCATCAAAATCAAACTGGTGATATTTGGACAGCTTTAAATACTTTTTGTTGCAAATATTAACCACCCTAATCAATTGTGATTAATTCATTTTATCAGAAGGACCTCATCAACAGTAATTTTTGCTTTAATATATTAATTACTATTGAAGTTTGGTAACGTTTTCGATTCTATTACTCATTTTTAAGCAGAGCCTCGTTGAAGATGATAAAGAGTATTGTTCGTACGAATCTAAACAAAAAAAATTGATAATTTCCCCCAAAAGCATGCCAAATCAAAAAGTTTGAAAAGAATGAGTGGTAAATTGTTGAAACAACTATTTGGCTTGTAATTTAAGTTAAACAGTCGATGTTTTTATGTTCACAACTATTGGTCCGCGGAGGAGAGTACGTCTTTACGGAGTCTCCCAAACTCATTTTTGGTTTCGTTTTTTGGCCGCATAATGAAAATTCGAAAAAAGGGCTGTCGTAATTAATCTGTTTTATAGGTGCTCTGTTGCCTAACACGGAAACAAAATAATGTCAAATTGACGGATAGATAGTTTATAGTGTTTCTTTCCCGACGTTTGATTAAATGTTGTGTGCTTGCTTTAAGTGCGATTGGATTGAGACTTCTGTGTTTGAAATTACACGAAGTTTGTTCTATGATTAACAATTGTTTTTTAGAATATGCCTCTTTTCTGCTTCGATTGGCGGAAAGCCTTGTTGAAAGACTCAATTTTCGACAGCCCACTCTCCTTAAAGCCAGATAATTATCTGAGACAATTTTCCATACGTTAAGGTCTCCACCGTGCGAAAAATTGGAAACACATTAACGCGTAAGAGTTTAAGACTTGTGTAATATATCTCGCAAGTGCACTGCCGATTATACACAGTATACTAAGACGACGACATCCAGTGGGCCATCGGAGCTCTCCGTAGCCAGCTCTGTATCACAGTGACGACTTACTCACAAACAACAGGTCATTAGGGGTTAAAAAGTTCAAAACTATCAGAAATTGGCCAATTTGACGATACGGAGTTAAGCTCTGAAACTTTTGAAGAATATTTAGTCAACCCCAAAAATATAATTAAAATAGAAAAAAGTTCAAAACAAAAGTTCAAAAAATTATTGACGTCAATAATTTTTCTGACATCTTAGCTTTTTTTCTAAGCAACACCAATAAAATTGAGGATTTCAAAAACAAGCCAAAAACACTGGGCTCAAGATTCAAGCCAGTGAGTGCCGATGTCTGCCCTTAACGACGCCGTATCTTGACAAACTTCGAAACGTTTTATTCCGAAATCTTCTAAAACTGATCAAATTAGAGCAAAATCCATGTCTCACGGTGGAGACCCTACCCAAAGTATTCAAGCTCAGAGCTTGCTATTGCTGATTCCGTCGTTTTTGGGCGTAATTAGTCTAGAAAAAAAGTCAGAAAGTTCAGCCTACCAGTAAAACGCTAGTATGACTATTTTCCGGACGCTTGATGGCCAAAATGCTTAGTCAAGCCACATTTATAGCCGATTTATAGCCGTTAATTCAAAATTTAATCATAATTTGTTCGGATATGACAAGTTTAAAAATAAAAATTTTGGTTTTGTGGATATCGCTGGCCACGGTCAGCAAAGTTTAAGGCCAAAAAGGTGAGGATTTCTGAGGCTTTATGATTATAGTTGGGTTGAGTTCATATGTTAAATGGTTGAGAAATTTCATTGAACTCTAGTCTAGGGTGACCCTAGTAGGGTCCCTAGAGAGTCTCTAGTAGAGACTAGTCCAGCAAAATCTATAGAAATTGAGAAGTCAACCATTAAACTTGTGCGGCGATTAAAATTACCGGCAATCTTTTGAACCTTGAGGAACTGGTGGCGTTATCTTGAAAATTACAATTGATTGTCAACTAAAAAAGCTCCATTATTATTTATCTTGTTTTATGAGTTTCTTCTCTTTATCAATTAATCGAACGTTTTTTATGAAATCCGAAATTCGGATTCCGAATACCTGATTTTTATTAACAACTGAAAGAGAATTTTTATTGTTTTGATGATTAAGTTTTGATGATTAAGAATGAAGCGTTTATTTTGAAATGATTTAAAAACGTTTCTATGACCATGAAAAGGAAAAAATTTAAATTGAGTAGTTTCTTTAAATCAAGCTGAGGCGCACTTCTGATCAAAATGTATCAAAAATGATTCATTCATGAGTTTGGCTATCAATAAATCTTAATTCTTGATTTTTCGACCGCTATCGATTTTTCCCTCAAAAAAAATGTCAAGTCAAATTATGAGCAGTTGAAAGGCTGTTTCGAAAACCGTTCCGACTCGGAACTTCCGAGGGCATTTCATTTGTTGCAATTGTTAACGATTTTTATAAAATGTTTTGATCAGATGGTGATATTTTTCCCCTGGCAACAATTAAAACATATGTTTTGTTAAAAATATTGCGGTTCCTACCAAAACATGTATAAACTTAATTTGGGGTCCCCAAATTGGGGACCTATTTAGAAGAAAAATATTATTGATCAGGTTAATAAGTTTCGCGATAAATACTAATAAATCATAAAAAATGATGAAATAACACTATTTTTGCATAAAAATCGGCCTTACAAATCAAGTTTCTTGCACGAACAAATCAGATTTGCCTCAAGTTGTTCAGAACATATAATAACTTTGGTTTTGTGCTTTTTAAAAATTTCAGAGATTTTTTAAATCTTCAAATTTCCGTATCGTAGGGCGGTCTCCTCGCTCAGTGATAACAATGTAAAAACCAAAAATCTATAAATAATCTTAACTTTACTATTTTATATAGACGAAGAAATCAAACCAGAGGTTGGAGCACATGGTTCAATTCGGAAGTATACTACTTCTGGTTCAACTTCTACCAGCAAACCAACTTCAACAATACAAACTTTCAGTACAAGTTCCACCACAGTAGGGTGAGAAATGCGAATGACCATCTCTGTAGATTGTTTCATTGTTTTTGTTCGTTTTTAAATTTTGTGTCAGCATTTCAAAACAAAATTATAACAACCTGATTTTTTGGTAGGATCTTGACTGTGACCGTCCATCTTGACTCTATATAAGTACCACACTAGGGGCGCGACAAGTGTGGTGAGGCTAGCGCTGCATATCATAGAGGCAGGTACTTTGTTATACAGGGTGTAAGATTTTTCCCTTCTTTTTTCCAAATTGGGATTACGATGAGACGCTTATGTAGAATGTTATATTTCGGCAAAAACCTACGTCTTTCTCAGAATCCAGCCAATCAAAACTGCGGAAATCAAGTCTAGGCCAATTTGGAAAAAAGAAGGGAAAAACCTTACACCCTGTATATATACGTTATACTCCATGTATAAGTATAGAATTCATCGTGATAAACACAGGATTTGAAAAAATTCTATTATAAAATATACAAGAATAATTAATTAATATAATTCGTTAACCGCGTTTTTCCCGCAAACATACTCGTGGTGATTAGAAATGCTGGCATCTTAATTGCCTTATCATTGCGGAAGAAAAGGGGGTTAACGAGAAAATCAGGTTGTATGTTTTAACCCGTTTTGGAAAAAGTTTGGCATTTGAAGCGCGCTACAGATAACATCTAGCAATTTTATCACCAAAAGTCCTATTTTTTGTAGAAATTACCGGACAGACAATCCGAAAGTTTAATTTCTCTGAGATTTTCATTAATTTATCAAATTCGATAAATAAAACTCAAAAATAATGTGCAGGTATAAATTCAACCGAAAATCAAGATGAATTCGTTAAGAGTTAAACGTGTCAGAAGAATGATATGCGGATATTTTGATCAAAGTGATTAGTTTTAGCTCTTCATTCAAATACTTATACCTTCTTTCAAAACACATCAATTTATCGGTAGAACCTGGGTCAGCTGTATAAATTTCTCAATTGATTGCAAATGAAATGATTCATGAGATTGCTAATATCTTTTTCGGAACGGAACTCCATCTCAAAAACGCTTACTTTCTTTATAGCGCGTGTTCGAATCCCACTAATGTTGTCCTAGTGATCATATTGAATATGATCATAGGCAAAGGTCTTGATAATGGAACCGCTAAATTGTATCGGTGTAATCACTCAAGCAATCACTAAGACAATCACTTCGACAACATCAGTGGGGTTTGAACACGCGCTGTAGAGATAGTAAGCGTTTTTGAGATGAAGTTCCGTTCCGAAAAGGATATGTTCAGATCAAATTCAGTCAAAGTCAGCTGTGAAAATTGAGCTTAAAATTAAAAACAAATCGATTTCGACACCTGTTTGCTAGTTATTTCGCGTTTTATACTGTACGCCTACATGACGCACGGTGCTTTAGTTGTGGGTGAATAGGATACAATAAAATGCCTATGATGGTTCCCCAGGGGGTCCACTCTATCATTGATGGATAAAAATAAAAAATAGCGCAAAAGAAGTCAGATGTCAAAATTTAATTTAAATCCGTAAATTTCACTTTACCTATCTGACGCAGAATTCAAATTGAACTGCATTATGAAGTTTCAGAAAATATAATTTTGATATGTCTGCGATAAAAATTTAGTCTCAAAATCAAATTGCCAACAAAAAACACTATTTTCTGGAATAGTACTTTCGAGGGTAGTAAGGACTCTAAAAATACCACTTATTGATTTCAAATACAGAATATAGGAATTTTCGAGCCTTCCAAGAAAAATATATTCTGAAGTTCACAAATAATTGGGCAGAAAAAAGTTTTTTTTGCCGACTTTTAAAATAGTGCAAAACTCTTTCGTGAATTAAAGAAGGTCGATAATCAATTTCTGTTTTTTGCGCCTGTAAAGATTTTTTTTTGTAATTTTGCAGTTAAAATAAAAATTTATTTATTGATTTTCGAAGTCGGCTTAAAAAATTTCTGAAATCTTACCAGATTTAATTTCATAAGTACTAAAGCAATCGTCAAAATTTTGAAATTATCTGACATAATCTTTTGTCACTAATTTATCACATGCACATTATATGTCCTGCAAAAAAATTTTCTAGTCCAATTTTTACTGTTATTTTTCAATTTAACGGATAAATTTTTTATAAACAGAAATAATACAATTCACAGTGTTGAATTTTCATCCTCAAATTGATTTTTTATTACCTACTTTTCATCTGGAATTTATGAGCAGATGGAAAAGTCACAAAATTTTTCATTCCACAAGTTCGCTTTGAAATGTATGACAAAGTATATGCCTACAATTTCATAAACACATAAGCAGGCTTCCAAAAAGGATGGCTTTTATCCCTTTTTCTATCCCTTTTCATAGCAAAAGATAGGAAAAATCAGGGGATAAAGATGGAAAATTGCCAAAGGGGTGGCTTTTTTGAAGCCTGCACATAAGGTCTACCTCCGGGCTAACCGAAAGTAAAGAAGTATCGAACAGAACTTTGAATGTATTGCTCATTAAATTTTACTTCGTAAACTAATTTAAAATTAGCAATAAGCATTATATTAATTTTTCGGTTTAACTTCTGGTCAAACCGGAAGTGATGAGTCACTGAAAATTTCACCAAAAATTTTTTCCCGTTACTTGACTCTGTAATATGTCCCTAAGTAATATATTACTAATTAAATAAAGCCTTTAAATTCAGTTCCGGTTAAACCGGAAGTGATGACTCATTGAAAACCTTATCTCAATTTTTCTCGTGAAATTCTACCCTAAAAACTTGTCCAACTTTATACTTTGGCTCAAAATTTCGTTAAATTGTTATGTTTGCTATTCAAATTAAAATGAAATTTGAAGTACCCAAGTGGTTAAATTTTATTTCGTAACAAATGAAGTCACATAAGTTTATTTTATCATTTTTATAGGCAAATTTTAATTTTTTTAAGTTTTTTTTCATAAGTAGTCAAATTTTACTGGGTACCCGCTCGTGGCAAAAGTTTTTCTCAAATACTGCGCTAACCGCTGTAAAAACGTTATCAAATCACAGAGCAGTATTTCAAAAAAACTCTCGAGCAAAATTTTTATTTCGCGAGCTGATTCATTTGCGCTATTTTTTATTTTTATCCATCGTAGGAATTTTATTGTTTCCTATTCAACCTCAAAAAAAGCACCATGTGACGTTTCGATCAACTTAAAGTGGGTAGTATAGAAGTAATAATAAATATTTTTTCTTGATTGGCCAAGTTTCGAAGACTCAGTTTTTATTTTTTTCAATTCAGATGAATATGGAATAAAATATACGAAACGTGGTAAATTTATTTTTTATAATAACAGTAATAAGTCGCATTTCCCACCCTCAACTTCAGGTTCAACAAGTTCTTCTGTTTCTGAAAGATCAACTTCTAGTACAGAATCCACAACAAGTTACACAATATCTACTACACAACGTTTTCATCATCCGTTCAATGGAGGATATAGTACAACAACCACACGTTCTACTACATTTTTTACAACTTATCCTTATTGGATGGACCATTTACCATTGGATTGTATCATGAAAAGTTTTGCAGGTAATCTCAGAATAATAAAGCCTGAATTTTTTTTTGCCACGGAGGGTGACTTTTGAATATGTTTCAGGATATCATGAATAAAAATGATCAATGCGAAAAACATTTCGAAAAGTTCAAGACATTTCGCTGATCTTACTACGAATTATATCAATGAGGGGCTTCCTGGTCACTTTGTACTTATTTTTGGCCAAAATTTCGAATAGTTCGCTTTAAAAAACAACTTATCCGTATCTATTCTTACATAGCTCAAGACTGAGCACAATTCTGTGACTAATAAAATACAAAAATTGGTCAAAATCCGACCATTGTCCTATTTTAATAGAAAAACTAATAATCCAAAAATTCAGACATCTCAGACAAAAAAATTAATGCGTCGGTAGACAAATTTTATTTTATTACAAGATATCTGAGTTTGAGCTATCTACAAAGGTATCGGATAAGTTGGTTTCAAGAGCAGATCATTTGTAAATTGGCCAGAAATCTAGTAAAAAACCAAAAAAGCCCCCGTAGTGGATTTGACGAAAGAAACAAAATGTAAGTGTGTGCACGCAATCATCAATGAACTTAATGATATCAACATACAACTTTATTGTTAGGAAGAACAAAACTTAGACAGGATGGCGTCGAGCTAAAAATCTGCTCGGAAAAACACGAGCATGGTCGAGCAAACCGATCAGATCGGGTTCCCAAACCGATCCGTCATCACGTTTTTTCAAATCGGGTCACGAACGATCCGATCTTCAAATTTTAGATGTGCTTCCGAGCAGATCCGAACCGATCACATCGATCCACAAAATGTCCATCTGATCGATATCGTGACGATCGGATAATTGTGCGCACTGTGAACAAGCTTATTCTTTAAAATTACTGCTTTAAAAGCTTGTTTTTATCATAAATTTCATAAATGATTATAATTATAACTGATTTCAATTAATCACGTCAATTTCAGTACTATATTCCAACAAAGTAAAAATCCGAGCATGTCGGAACGATCAGTCGAGCACCGAACCGATCCGATCTTTGACTTTTCAAATTGGGCTTCCGAACCGATCGATCACATTTTTCAAACTCGAGTCCGAACCGAATCCGATCTTGAAAAAATTTTGAGGCCCCAAAATACCGAACCGAACCGAGCTTGAAAATCTGCGCGATGCCCTTCCCTGCCCCAAACAATTGTTTTATCGTTGATTTAAGAAAATATCGACCAAAAAATTTTTTTCTCGATTTTAGAAAATGTCGACCAAAAATTGATTCTTTTTTATCAAAATGTCGACCAAAAATTTAAAGAAATTCAAAATGTCTACCAAAAATTGTATTTTGTGATTTAAAAAAATGTCGATCAAAATGCACACTCTGTTTGAAAAATCATAAAAATTTTATTTTTCATTTTTATCGACTTTTTGAGAAAAATTATGAAAATTTTTCCAAAATCAAGTCCAAAATTTTTTATTCGTAATTTTTTGAACGCTCCATAAAAATCAGGCAGAATCACATATTTAATGTTCTGGTATCCATTAAATTGCCGGATGTCAACTTATCGGTAGGTCGCGCGATTATCATTTTGAAACTGTTGATGAAATTTTTAATACGGTTATGTTCAAGTTGATGGAATGGTCCTCCCCAAAAATGCGTAGGCGTGTAAGGCAAAAAGATACGAATTTGTAGAAAAACGTAGGCGTGTTATTCCATTTATTTGATTCCCTATGTACTTGACTGTACACTCGATAAGTGCGATTCGGCACTTAGTTTTTTAAAATTTTTTCGCTGCGAATAATTTTCAATACAGTTTTGGGTGTATTAGGCGTCATTTCTTTTGATAGTCAAGGCACTTTTACTACCAAAAAGCAATTTAAGGTCAATTTTATGTCAAAAAAAGTTGTTTTTCTCTACTTTTTGCCAATTTTTACCTTTTTTGATGGAAAAAAATGGATATTGAAAAAATTTTCGAATGTGCAGAATATTCAGGAGACTTTTTGACGGAGAACACCCAAAATAAATAAAGTTTATTAATATTGTCTTGAAAAAAATCTATAGTCGGCTTAAGTTGGAAATGGATGTACAGTGAAAAGTGTTTTCAATATTTATAACTATAGTCATTATTGCACTAAAGACAAATGTGGTGAGTTAATGTAAAATTAAATAAAAACAGGCAATTAAACCATTTTTTTGAAAAATATATTATGTTATCAGGAAAAAATGTTCTTTTAGCTGAAACTCAGCTGAAACTCAAGACTGACCTCAGTAACAATTATATGGAAAACGGACCGATTTTAACGGACAGAAAATCAATCGAAAATGGTGTGAGATTTTCAGTGGACGCCGACAATGATGTTCATATTTCAATATCTAAGGAAGGGACTGAATACGTAAAACAATTTTTGTGAAAAGTTCTAGAGTAACAAAAAGCAAACATTGATTAAAATTTGCAGAAAAATACACTGTAAGATTTTCCAGAAAGTAACGTGAAACCAACAAATTTTCAGAAGAAATAAAATTCAGAGTTTAGATTGAGTTTATGACAAGCAGATTTACTAAGTAGCGAGAAACCGACCTTTTTACTTATCATATTTTATGAAAACCAGATGAAATCAACTCAATTTTATCATCTTAATTACTTAAGATTATCAATTTTCATTCGATATGTACGATATTTATATATTTTTAATGAACAAAGTCATGCCTCGGGCATTGCAAAAATTGTTATTGTCATTATTGAGCCTGGTGCATCACTTTACCACCCTGCCGATTAAGGGTGATCCAACAATTTCATAATTATTAAAGCATCATCGAAAAATTAAATGAGAAGTGAGAGTAAAAGATCTCAACCTAGAAGAGAACGATTAAAGTTCAGGATCTGAATTTATTTAAAGCATGTGACCTGAATATTGTTAGACCAAAAAATTAAGTTTGGCAGAAATGAAGTCGCATTTGTACTCAGAAAGTAAAATAAATTTCACCCCCATTATTAGCAGAATCCGTTGTCATCAAGAAGTTGGGAAATTGTACTTGGTGGCTGGGCAGGAACACAGTCTGTTATCCGAGAGAGTCACCAAGGGAAAAATCTGGTGACTGTTAAACATACAAAAAATCAGTTCAAAAATTGGATCAAATTATTTGAATTTAAAATGACTGGCAAAACTATCGGCCTTTATGATCAAAAGGGCAACAAAATCATAGGAGAGGTTTACTTGTTTTGTCTAGGTTTTTTCACGGCTAAGTTTTTCCAGATTACCAGTCCTCAGAAATTTCGCTATTTTACAGAATTCAACAGATTATCCCAGCTCAAAATAAATTTGTCTTGTTTTGCAGTATTTTTTCGGGTGGACAGTAAAATATCGACTTTGTGAAATGTTTTTTTCCAAAATTATCATTATGTTAAATGTCGACAATTGTTCCTGCAATTCGGATATTCTACACTCACAATAGTGCACTAAGCGGTGAAAGTTAAAATTTTTAGCAGGTTTTTTGGTTCATGCAGACCGTCACCTTCAAATGAGCGTGGAAACTACGAATTTTGATTATCGATCGTGTGGTTAATCATTTTTTTTTATTCAATTTTGTTAGTTTTATTTTTGATTTTTGATTGGTCGACATTTTAGAAATTTCAAAATTTCAATCCACATTTCACTTCTCGCCGTCTATTGCATAATTCTACATTTAAAACTGATTTTGTTAACCTTTTGGGAAAAAAGGACATTTTACAAAGTCAACATTTCATGATTCACCCTATTCTGTTCTTTAAAATCTTGAAAAATAGTTAACCTTTTATAGAATACACTAATTTTAATCCTTTGGACGCTAACTTTTTATACATTGCAACTGGTTTTGGCTCAAGAGGAACCTGGGATATAATTGTCAGTCCAGGTAAAGAAAATGATAAATATTATCGATCAAAATCTGTCTACAGAAAAAAATATTTCTTGTAGGAAATATGTTCACTGAACTGTTTTCTCATTGAAAAATTGCTAAAAACTTTTGTTTCTGAGAAATTATTCAATTTTTAATTCAGAACAAATTTATTTCTCAACTTCAAACTTGACTCGATATGTTAATAATGCTTTTAAACTATGTAAAAACATCGTTAACTTAGTTTGTAGACAATTAAATGGTTTTTATTTGAACAAGTTATTACACAAAATTATTTGACATTAGTTTTAAAAATTTAATTAATACTTTCATCAAAATTTGATGGTTGTAAAAATTGAAATTAAATCGTAAAATATATATAACTCAGTGAATACATTAGCTACGAAGTCAAAACATGAAATGAATTCAGCGAGGTCGATTTCATATTGCACTTTCTATTCAGTTTTTAAGTTGTTCCAAAGTGTTTAACACTTGTGAGCATATTAAAAACACTTTCACAAATGCACCAGAGCCTATATATCGGCTCAACCTTAAACGGTGTTTACAGAAGGCCAAAATCCATCCAAAATTTCGACACAATTCCCGATTAAATGGCCTAAATTACTTTTTTCTCATTTTGTAAAATTTTCAAAAGAATGTTAACTTGTTTCATTTGACCCTGCGTTTTCATTCGGAATCCAAAGTGAATTTTGAGCAACTTTCATAAGCAACCAATCAGCGATCAGCTTAAATTTGAGAAACAATCAATTATCAACACTTTTGTAAATATCCCGGCCCTACTACTTAAAAACACACAACGTTTCCAAATCAGGGCCGGGATATTAACAAAAGTGTGAATAAGGGATATTTTTTTTTCTTGATTTATTTGGACGAATGTGGACGTTTTCCATTATTTATAAATATCGTGACACCACCTAAACATAAAATCGACTTCGGCACCACCTTTGGTCATCTTAGAGCTATAAATGCTGATACCGTTTGCACAAAGTCGATCCATGCATCTTTTGAATACAAAATCGTTTCATTTTACAAGCCTGGTATACGGTATACCGTATACCCTATTCCCACTTAAGGGCCTCGGTGCATTTTGACAGATTTTCAGTTTTTTAATTTTTCTAGTCTTGATGGGAAACTTTTTGTCACTTCAACATTTTCGTATAAAAACTTTTTCGAATACAAGCTGTTACTTTCGAGCTTATTTTCTATAATCTGAATTTTTTCAAATTGATTATTTTTACTTTATAAATCGTCTTTTGAAACAACACTCAAAAAACGCGCGTTTGTTACTTTAGGTGTCTAAATTACAGTAAAATTGATTTCTTTTTATTATTATTTAGGAACCTGAAAATACGGTCCTGTCGACGATCGAAAATTAATTTATTTTAAATTTTTACGATTTTCAATTCAAAATCGAAAGTTTAAATTTCTGAAAAAAGGCGACAAAAATAGAAATTTAAGCACATCGAAAAAAATTTATTTTTTCATGAGTCTAATTTATCAAATTTGAAATGGTGGACAGGTCGGCTTACCAAATGAGCAAGGCTCGGTGACATAAAATTTTTTCACAATAATTTTTGGTCCACATTTATTTGATCGAGAAAAAATTTCTGGTCGACTTTTTTTCATTTCACTAGAACATTTTTATTTCTGAACCGACAGAATAATTTCAATTAAAGCGATCTCAGAGGAGGTCAAAATTATCATGTTTTAAATTTCATATCATACCTTTCTCAGTTAAAATACCAATCAACGCTATTCTTGAAAATTTTAACACCACAGAGTAGCGGGATGATGGTTCGCTACGTGGTTACACAGTAATTTAACCGGAAATAATCATTTTATCCCTCAGCGCTAATTTCATTCAAACAAACGGCATCAAAGAGAAATATGTGACAATTTGCAGTAAATTTTGATCATTTTTGTTGCCATGAAATTGTTTTTGTGTTTATTGAAAACCGGAGAATGGTGGTATTGTCATATTTGAAAAAAATGTGCTACCCTAATACAGTATGAGGCTTACTGTATGGCTATATTTTCTAGAAAAGTACATTGGAGATTCATATTGCTTTAATTTTGTTAGTCAAATTTATGTGTGTACCAGAAAAATATGTGTCTACCAAGTAACGCGACATGGCGTCGAAGCCAAAAGTGAATCGTTAAGCCGTACCAGTTAAAGAACGAATACTGTACTGAATCTCTACACAAAAGACAGTTACTTAGCATTTGTGGAAACCCCTTGTGATGGAAACCCATCACCCTGTAATGGAAACCAATCACTATTTGTGTAAATCATTTTTGCGCGAAAGTGGGTTTCCACAAATGGTTAGTTAGTGTTAAGAAATTTCCAGCAAAAATTTTGTTCGGTTGAGGTCTAATTTGGAAACAAACAAAATTTCGACCAAAAATTGTATTTGGTTGGGATCTAGAAAAAATCAACTTATATTTTGATTAAATACAATTGTGAAAATTTTCAGACCTGGAGATTCTGGGTCTGTCCGTCAATAAAATTCTGTAATGTTAAAAATAGCAATTTCGAGCCAAACAAAAATTTTCAACATTTCTTAAGATTAGCCAAACAAATTATCGGTTTCGACAAAAATTTTCCGAATTTTGGAAAATTTGTGATTTTTTCCAAGTTATTAGCAGTCTGTTTCTCGTGATCTAGACATTGGATCTGACAAATTTTATTATCATCTTTAGTTTGGAAGCTAGTGACAACTATATCTGTCAAATGTCTCTAAAAGGACTGCGTATATCCTTTCATCACTTTTTGGTTAGAATGCGGAGCCACAACGTTAAATTCACACGTTAAAAGTAGTAGTGGCTACGCATTCTAACCAAAAAGTGATAAAGGAATATGGACATTAAAAATTTCGATTTTTGATCAAAAAAAATTTGTATTGGTTTTTCAAAGGCATATTTTTGACGTATTTTAGTTAACTGAAACGCTAAACTCGTCTTCAAAATATACATTTTTAAAAAAGTTTTTTTCGAACAGACATATTTCGAACTGACATATTGACAAAGAACGCTCGAAGGACATCCAGGGCAGNGTAAATTCTCGGGAGAAAAACGTCAATGTTGGAAGAGGCAGGATGTCGGTTTGGGAACGCTCCGAGGACATCTGGGTAACTTTGAAAGTTTAGCGCCGCAGTGAGGACATATGGGTCATTTGGAATGTTTAGGAACGCTCTAAAGACATATGGGTCATTTCAAGATCTGAGAGACACTTTCTTAACACGTGATGAGCTGTGATTTCAGAGAAACTTTTATAGGAAATTTTTGAATTATTTTGGCATCTGATTTTGAAAATAAATTATTCAAGCAAATTTTTCGAAAACATTATTTGTAAAAATTTAAGTTTAAGGGGGTGTGGGACTCTTATTTAATAATGCGTCATATGCATTGAAAATGCTCCTAATTTATTCGGGGTGATAACAAAGTGTACTCTTAACCGAATAATCATAATTTTCGGTCGTAGTTAAATTTAATTTTCCAATTTTTTAAATGCATGGTTTTGGTGTCACTCAACCCTACCACTTTATCTCCTGCGTCAATACTGCTTCAGCAAAATTTTCTAAACCAAAAGAATGAATCTGAATGTTGGCCTTCGTTAAAATATTTCATACCGAGACCACTTTAAACAGTGAGTTAAAATAATTTTTCTGTTCATTGTATTTCAAAAAACTACTAAAATTATATCAAAAAATTTGAGGGAAATCTTCAGAAGTTTTTAAAACTTTTCCCGATACAGAATAGCCCAAAAAACTCATGTGACTGTTTAATCAAAAAATTACTAGTTTAAAAATAATGCAAACATATCCCATAAAAGTTTCTCTGAAATCTCAGATCATCACGATGTTTAAAAAGTGTTTTTCAAATCCTGAAATGACCCAGATGTCCTGAAATTTCAGAATGACTCAGATGTTATCAGAGCGTTCCTTAACATTAAAAATGACCCAGATGTTTTAAGGGCGTCCCTGAACTTTCAAAGTGACCCAGCTGTCCTCGGAGCGTTCTCAAACCAAAATCCTGCCTGTTCAAAGATTTACGTTTTCCTCCCGAGAATTTAACCTGCCCTGGATGTCCTAAGAGCGTTTTTTATCAATATATATCTCTCATTTATTTGCGGATTTTTTGTAAAATGACAATGTGGCTAAGTTCAGCGAGTTTTAGGTAGCTAGAAGCAAACGTTTAAAAATCAGTACAACGGTTGAATACTCCCTGAAGCGAAATGGGCTGTTTAAGCTTTTCTAGTTATGGACAGTCGTATTTTATAATATGTTTCTTAGCACACTATTTAAGCATGTACTTTGAAACTGTGA
Source organism: Oikopleura vanhoeffeni (assembly GCA_004367855.1). Taxonomy (NCBI): domain Eukaryota; kingdom Metazoa; phylum Chordata; class Appendicularia; order Copelata; family Oikopleuridae; genus Oikopleura; species Oikopleura vanhoeffeni. The sequence continues at coordinate 66,522 of SCLH01002007.1, read as the reverse complement.
TATATAATGAAAATATAATAGAGTTTTTACCTACAGAATTCGACAGAATATTTCAAACCTTTTTCATTGAAGCAAACTCCATACAGGGGGGCATATTCGCCGACCACATAACGCCGAATTTGCCATTTGCCAATATTGACCAATTTACCTACGCAAATCACACATTTTAAGCTGAACTATTCCTGTTATATAGGCCCCCAGTACAAAAGGGGTGCCCCATATTGCATAATGACGTCACAAGAAAAGACAGAGAAAAAGAGAACCGGTCATCTCTATGATTTTGATACAGTGTAGATTTATATCGATAAGTTTCGTAGTTAAGTTCTAATTGGAATATAAACAAACTTTGTGTACCGAGTTTCAAGTGATGTCGGGGCCAAAAGTGAATCGTAAAACCGACCACTTAGGGATTATTTTTATTATTATGAGAGATGTAAATTGTAGAGTGTACGATCAGAATTTTCTAAAATAATAATTCCTATAGAAATTTCTAGCTTAAATTCTGTTTGATTGGGAAACAAACAAAATGTCGACCAAAAATTGTATTTGGTTAGGACCTATAAGAAATATCGTTACAAAAACTATAACATTTCTAGTTAAATATCGTTGTAAAAATTTTCAGACCAGAAGATTTTTGGTCTATCCGTAAATACAATTATGGAATATTATAAACAACTTTTTTTTCGCCAAGCAAAATGGACCTTTTCAATTGTTAATAACTCTCGCCATAAACATACAGTACAAAGTAACTACACAATTATGATATGTTAGTTCGTTATCTCTCTAAAAACGAGGAATGTGAATTTTAACAATCGAAAGTTGAACAAACCGGTCAATGAGGTTAACAGAGAGTCTAAAATGGTTTTAAAAAACGCATTATTTTTCGTCCGATTCAATTAATATTTGAAACTGGTTTATAATCTGTGAATGAAAAAGCGGGAAAATGTATCGAAGATGGTGAAAACGACTGTTTTTGCTATTTTAGTCATGAAAGGTCGTATTTTTTAACATTTTACTTAGAAAACTATTTTAGCATGTACAGCAGGGATGGGCGTCCGAGCTAAAATATCTGCTCGGAAAACACCGAGCAGGTCCGAGCAACCCGATCAGATCGGGTTTTTTCCGAACCGATCACATTTTTTTCAAATCGGGTCCGAACCGATCCGATCTTCAAATTTTGAGATGTGCTTTTGCACCAGAATGGCAAAAAATGTTCTAAGTTGACCTTAAGTTAACGCTGAATTAATCAACTCAATTTTCCAACAGAGTAAAATCCGAGCATGTCCGAACACGTCNGAGCACCGATCCGATCTTGACTTTTCAAATCGGGCTTCCGAACCGATCCGATCACATTTTTTCAAACTCGGGTCCGAACCGATCCGATATTGAAAAATTTTGAGGCCCGAAATATCCGAACCGAACTTGAAAATCTGCTCGGATGCCCTTTCCTGACTTAGAGCAGCTGCTGCTTTCTGGGATATTTTTTTCCCAACGGAACTCCATCTGAAAAACGTTTACTATCTTTATAGCGCATGTTCGAATCCCACTGATGTTGTATAAGTGATTGCTTGCCAATATCAAGCACACTTGCCTATAATCATACTCAAGACAATCAATAAGACAACATTAGTGGGATTCGAACACGCGCTATAGACATAAAAAACGTTTTTGGGATGGAGGTAGAAAACTGAAGTTAAAAATAAAGTTTTAAACTGGCACATAAGTTATGAGCCATAAGTTATGAGCCATAAGTTATGAGCCATAAGTTATGAGCCATAAGTTATAAGCCATAAGTTATGAGCCATAAGGTTAACTTATGGCCTATAACTAGGGTCAGTACCGGGAGATTTATCTGCAAAACTAACACCCCTCAGCCACCTAATTTGCTTTTTAGGGTTTATATGTTAAACTTTCTTGGAAAAAAAAATCTAAAAAATTCCGACATTGAAAATTTTTTTTTTTGGGAAGGCCCAACCTTGTGCGCCCACAAATGTGAGTATTAAAAAAACAACCTTTTAGGCTTCGTAAGGGCCTTTAAAGGTTGATCATTTATATTCATTTTATGTTTATGCAACAGGATCACGCCACGAAAACATTTAGCGTTATTACATTGGACAGAATTTTTTATTGAAATTTATTCAAAAAAAAATTTTCGAAATTTTTTTTCGGTCATTTGAAAAATTTGATGAAAAAAGCCGTAGGCGGAACACCGGAAAACCTCAAATGATTTTAGCTAAACATCTTTGCCGCGAATTTTTGTCTTTTTCGACGTAAAATTTTAGTTGCTATCCGGATAAGCATAATTTTAGGATTTAAGCAGGCAGAGCACCTACTTCAATCGTCAATTTAAAGCATAAAAAATTTGGCCCATTTACAAATTTAAAACATTTTCGAAATTTTTTCTCTTTTTTCGAAAAAATTCTCCTTAAAATTCTTGCAATAGTCACCGATCACAAATCGTTATAACTACTTACTTAAAAAGTCGATTTTACGCCCGGTACTACCCTACCGATATTAACAGATCTTAACTTCATTATTTGTATTGATATATGAGACCCAATTATATCTATTTTTTTGCAATTTAAAAATTGAATTTTATACAACGTTTCGAATATATTTTAACAAACGGGCTGTAATTTGGTATTATCTGGATGCCCGTTTAAATTATACCAAATTAGTTTCTGAGTCAATTTTTCTTTTACTTTTGTTCTGTTTTTCATTAATACCTTAAGGTGAATAAAATTATATTCAAACTTTGTGAAAAATGCAATTTCTAAATTGCAAAAAACTAGATTAACTCAATTTAATTACGTTAAAACGCATTTTTTTCGATCTTAGACTTTTAACGCCTCTAGAATGATATTGAGAGTCGTTATGTCTAGTCCGCTCTTAGAATAGTTTTATTATGATGTTGATTCCTGGTGATAAAGATTAAAAAAAATGTATGAAAACTCAGGGAGCTGAATCTTTTACTGCATTTCTCTTAGCAAAAGATAGGCATTTAAAAAAGTGACCTTAAAATGTTTATTGTAAATTTCAACATGTTTTATTTCTAGCGGCGTATATCAGCATTTCACATGCCAAAAAACATTCAATTGTCAATGGACTATACATGATCACAGGTCAAAATGGTAAAAAACCAGCTTACAAGCACACGAGAGAGCAGGTTTATCTGCATGCTGATACGCGAAATTGTTGCCACGGAAACTGGCATATAAGTTCAGAAATTGAGGGAGGTACCACCTACTACTGGGCCGACAAATCAGAAGAACTTCATTCCAGCACACAGTTTTTTGTTGGCAGTACTTCACCTCGAGAAATTTCGCCCCTGAAATTAAGCCCTGGAATTTATGAAGGTAAATTTGTTCGTATTTCTGATTTATCGTTTAAAAACGTTTTTGGACCAACAGTTTAATTACAACTCACGCATTCAGTTGACCATTCAGGTCACTTATTCGGTTGAAAACAAATGAGTTATTGGATGCGGGTTAAAATTGAGCACGTGTTGTTGAGCTTATGTATCCCTTTATTATACTTTGGTTAGAATGCGTAGCCACAACGTTAAAATCACACATTAAATGAGCAGTGGCTACGCATTCTAACCGAAATGTAATTAACGGGTATAGCCTTTACAGTTTAGGAAAACATTTGAGTCAAATTTGCAACGTAACCCACGACTGCTTTATTGATGTATTGTTAAAAAAACTCTGAAGATCAAAAAAAAGATGACTCGCGTATCGTGATCGATATATCGCAGATTTTAAAATTTTCGAAAAAAAATAAGAAATATTTTCACACATGGGTACAAGAATTGATATTTCAGTACAAACACTTTGTATTTATGCTGAAGAAGGCAATTCGCCGAAAGCTCCAATAAATTTATATAATATAAATTATATTATAAATTATTATATTATTATATATTATTATTATAAACTATATTATAAAATGGGTACAAGAATTCAATCTCATACTGTTGTACCCTTTTTCGATAACAATATTTTAAGTGCGTCGTCTTGAAGCTTTTTTTGAATAAGTTTAAAAAAGGCTACATTTATGAATTTTCATTTTCAAGTATCCCATGAAAATATTTTATTATTATAAAAGTGAATTTAAGCAATCAAAAATTGTAAACATTTGTACTTCATTACCATATTTACTTGAAAAGGTGAACACCTTATGCCGTGATTAGAAATTTATACATTTTTCCAAAGAAGTTTTTTGTATCAGATCTGTATCATGCCATTGTGAACATAAGAAACACATTCAAAAAGATCCTTGGCGTTAACTGTCCAAGATTAATAATAGTTGAAAATTTTAGTTTTTTGGATTTTAAAATTTCAAAGAAACTTTTTATAAGGTGTTTGTGAGATATTAAAGTGACTTCATACTACCAAAAGAAAGTAGGACTCTGTACTGCGTGGACCTCCTACTAGTTCAAGTCATTATTCGTGAATACACGATATGCATCTTTGTATGATATAAGCGGGCAAATCAATTTTGAAAAATAATTAATTAAATTAAAGACGGAGAATGCGAAATACAACAAATGCTGAATTCATATTGTTCACGAATGGATGTCGATGGCTCCGGAGAATTTCAGTGTGACGCTGCCGTTGAAGGTAATGAGTAATTTTAAAGTTGAATTTTTTCGAAAATTTTGGAAATTTTAAAACTGTTAAATGAAAATTTTAATAATGTCAGATTTTCACAAAAATAAGAATAAAATATTAACATTCCCACGAAAGATAAGAGATTAATGTCAGATTTCTACAAAATATTTAAAGAACATTAAAATCACATTTTTCGTGTCCGATTAAAAATCAAGTCCCAAACTACAAATCCAACAATGAATAATAATAAAATTAATAGGTATGAAAGCTCGATTTTCCAGTTTCACTGACGATTTTACAAGCACTACAAGTCCATCAAGTCCTACTACACGATCTTCAGGTTCCACAAGCTTTACAACTTCTACAGGCTCTACAAGTTCTACACACTCTACAAATTCGACTACAGGTTTTACGAGTTCTACTGGCTCTACAAGTTCTTCACGCTCTACAAGTTCGACTACAGGTTTTACGAGTTCTACTGGCTCTACAAGTTCTACACGCTCACAGTTCGACTACAGGTTACACGATTTCTACTGCTCTACAAGTTCTACAAGCTCTACAAGTTCTACACGCCTCACAAGTTCGACATACAGGTTTTACGAGTTCTATCTGGCTCCAAAGTTCTACAGCTCACAACTCTTACACGCTCTACAAGTTCGACTACGGTTCTACGAGTTCTACTGCTCTACAAGTTCTACAAGCTCTACATGTCTTACACCTCTACAAGTTCGACTACAGGTTCTACGAGTTCTACTGGCTCTACAAGTTTCTACAGCTCTACAAGTTCTAAACACGCTCTACAAGTTCCTACAAGTTCTACAGTTCTACTGGCTCTTCAGATCGACAGCTCTACAAGTTCTACAGCGTCTACAAGTTCACTACAGTTTACGAGTTCTACTGGCTCCACAAGTTCTACAAGCTTTACAAATTCTACACGCTCTACAAGTTCGACTACAGGTTTTACAAGTTTTACTGGCTCTACAAGCTCTACAAGTTCTACACGCTCTTCAAGTTCGACTATAGGTTTTACGAGTTCTACGGGCTCCACAAGTTCTACAGGCTCTTCAAGTTCTAGTTCTCATCATCATCATTCAACTAGTACTACGACCGGTTCAACAAGTTCTACTACAAGCTCTACAAGTTCTACACGCTCTACAAGTTCGACTTTAGGTTTTACGAGTTTTACGGGCTCCACAAGTTCTACAGGCTCTTCAAGTTCTAGTTCTCATCATCATCATTTAACTAGTACCACTACCGGTTCAACAAGTTCTACCACAAGGTCTACAAGTTCAGATGAAAATTATTCAAAAGGATCATGGGGATGCTATTCTGAATTAAAGTCAAGTAACAATGAGAAAGCTTGCATAAATAACGCGGGCGAACTAACAAGTGAAGACTGTTCCGATCCAGACAGAACTCGAGGATTTTGCGAAGCCCCAGCATTTACAGAATTTATTCAGTATTTGCTTGGTAGGGTTCGGACTGGAAGATCCAAGGGTCAAAATTAAACCGATGGTAATATGAAAAGTTTCAAAATGAAAGTTTTCAGTTCTTATTTCCATTTTTTGGGTCAACGATTTTGAACGAGTTGTATTTAGGTTATCAGGAATTTACTCACAGTGAAGTTTGCCACATTATAAAAAATTTGAAACAAAGTGGTTCAAAAAGTGCTTTGAAAAAGGAGGTTATTAAAAGTTTGAAAAAAAAATTGGCCTTACACGCTCTGACATAATTTATTTTTCCTACTGTTCCGTAAAGGTCTGAATTATACGGATAATATAATTTCAGGTTGTGAGTAGATGAAAGTCTATAGAAATTGGCAATTTAAACATAGAAACCCCAAAATCCCCGCAAAATTCTGCAAAAAATAAATTTCGAATATTTTTTTCAGTTTTTAATTCTACATAATAATTTTTTTTTATTTTGGTCAAATTTATCAGACGTTCGAATCAACCCGGAGCCGAACCCTAACTATAGAACATAAAACAACTTCTACAGAGTCTACAATTTTTACTTCCAGTAATACAGCCGATCCAATTTCTTCTATAAATCCGCATGGTTAGTGTTGAAATCAGAAACTATAGGGGGTTGTGAGTGTGAAGAATGCAAACGTGGGTCAGTTGGGTTGATATCTTAGCTTCGTCGCCTCATTTATAATTTGCGATTTTCATGAAGATTCTATTAATATTCTACGTATTTTCAAAATACTTTAATTAACTTATTCAAAAAATTGTATACAGTAGATAACTTCTCAAATGTCATTTTTCGGTAACTTTGTTCCGATTTATCAGAAACTGGACATTCTATCAAAATCTGTTTGCGATAAATTGAACATGATTTATTTGAGAACTGAATGAGCACCACATAATTTTGTGGGCTTTACTTCTTAGATAGAAAACCAAAAAGCCGTCTGATTTTCTAAAACGTATATATTAAGTATCAGATGCACTTATTCAAACTTTTTGTGAATCCACAATTATGCGGCTGACAGTTGCTGATTCCATATTTTCTGATAAGAATATTGATCCAGAAACAGCACACCTTATTGAGCCTGGCTGTCCTGGGCTAGCTGTTTCCGGTGTTATGGTTTATTCTGTTCCGCTGGTGTCGAAATGTGGAACGAGAACTTATGAAAACGCCACTCATATGATTTATCAGAATGTGCTAACAGGAATGTATCAAACGGTTTTCTTATGAAATCATTCTATAAAGAACATTTACCGTATCTCATAATATTTTTGATGGCATTTTTATTGTTGATATCTTTGACCATACAAGTGAAGTTTCAAATAAATATTATCACAATATTTAAATTTCGACTGAAACATCAGATAAAAATTTCGAATTTTTTTTATTTATTTATTTATCTTTCAGTTTTCCGTAAATCTGTATTCGAATTTGCTGAAAATTGTAGATGAAAAGAGTTCTAGAATGGAAATTTTTGACATTATTTCACGATACATGTATTCCTCAAATCCTTATTTACAGATCAAATACTAAAATTTTAACTCTGCACATTGTTTTGTGAAAAAACTTTCAAAAAAAATTCTTTCTCATTATGAAGTATTTTTTTTCATAAATTGACTGTCTTTTTATAAATTAATTTTGATGGGAACACATTTGCTGTTAACTTCAATCAACGAAAATAAAGATTTTTTGAAAACTACTTGCCTTCTTTACATGGACAATAATATGGCTTTAATTTACAAAAATTGTGCTTACCAATGTTGAGAAGTTTACCATACCGTTATTTGTTACCATTGATAAGGTAAAACTGGCGAAAGAACATCTGAAATTGATCGACGCCGCACTACTGATATTGAATTCTCTTGCGTTTACCCTAAACGCCAGACAGTTGATATTGGAGGAATTCACCCACACAGTCAGGGTCGACACATTTTTATGTCTTGTTTAATAATTTGTTGTGTTTTTTCCTTTGACCCTTAAAAGTGCCTTTTTTTCTTAAACAGACAATGATTCTTCAAAATGCATATTTCATAATTGCACAGTACGCAATTAACTTTTTACGTACATAATGTTCTTTGATTATCTCTACCGATCATCACCTGTGAATATGATATTTCCGATCGTTTTTAGGCGCGTAGAAGGGTTCATTTGTTTTATTGTCAGTATAAGACTCAAAAAAAATGCATATAAGCTCTGGTTTTGCATACAAATTTATAAATAAAAATGAAGAAAAATTACGCAAAGGTGATGTTTTGGTATCAGCACAAAAAATGAAATATCTTATTTTTATAAAGCGGTTATAGAAAGCGGTCGGAAAAAAAATTATTTGGCTACACCAGCCCTTTTTGAGCAAGAAGTTTATATTGGGATTTATGACCCATTTATTCGTATTATTGAAACTTCAAATTTTTTGAACACTAAAAAGATTAAATTCGAATATTTCAGTCTTTGAAACTAGAAATTGAGAAAACCACAATTCATATGTTGTAGAAAATAGTTCAAAGAATCAAAAAACATTAAAAGTATCTTATTTTATAATTAATTATATCTAATATTTCTTTAAAATATTATCAAATATTATTTTTAAAATATTATTAATTTGTAGTTAAAATTATTAAAATAAATCAGGTTTTCGAGAAGCTATGATTTATTGGTTCAGTTAGAGTTTATCTGACATCAGTTCTGACGATATAGTTTTGACGGTCAATGTACGTAAATGATTTCCACGAAAACCGATCCGGGTCTAATGGTACGAATCAGACCGTCCGATCCAAGTTTTTTTTTGAAAACGGTCGATCTTGCAACAGTGACAACATCATTGGGAAAGTGAGTCAGACGGAATTTTCGATATTCAAATGGCTCTTTATAGCAACAGCTTTCACCATTTACACCATCTGAGTTCAACATATGTCGCCGACTTATTATTTGCCCAAATTGACGCTGAAAAAAGCCCCAAAACATTATGTCGTGCAACTCGACAAGTGCTGGGCAACTCCAGAGTAAGTGATTTTGAGCGTTGTGTACAAAGTGTGCCAAAATAAAGTTACATGTTTATCGGGTTTCGGCTTGAGCTCTTTTTCCAGGCTTCATGATATGGAAATTAACATAAGACTGATTAGATCTGAAAACTCTTCAAAATGCAATTAAAGTCCTCGCTTTTTAACTGGTCAAATCTGACCACAGAACGTTCCTCTAGGTGAAAAATTTCTAACAATTTATGAAGAATCAGTCTGTCGGAACTTGTTTTTTCGAATAAATTTGAGAGAAATCGGGACAAAAAGTGAGATGAATTAACTTTTGAACAATGGGTGATAGAGAGAGCGAATTTTTTATTTTTCGACTGTTTTTGGCAAACTTTATGTTAAAAAACTCTATTTTCATGAAAAGTCTGTAGAAAATTTATATCGATCAAGTTTTTCCGGTTGAAAATATTTTTGCCATAAAATTACCACTTGAACGTCTAAGGGTTACCTTGTACTTTTTTGATATTTTAAAAATCATAAAACTTTGAGGAAGTCTATGAAACGATATAAAAATAATTTCTTTCTATTGTGGCATTCATAAATATACTTTGAATCATTTTGTTTCGAAAACGTTATGAGAAATGAAACTTATTTTTGAGTACTCTAAGCACAGTGGCCATTCGAATATTTCAACTAAATTTACTTTTCAGAGAGGTCCTGCAAAATTTTGGATACACTTCTCGAGATTTCGTGTGATTGTTGATGAAGGAAATAAAACCGGAGTGAAAGCTTTTGTGCAATTTACATTAGAATCATTTGTATGGAATTCTGGGCAGTCTGAAATTTGGCTTCACTGTGACGTGAGTTAATTATATAGTATGAAATTTTTTTATGATTGCGCTCTTCAGAAAAGGTTGTATTTCATTATAAGAAATGTAGTTTAATTTTTGTCTGTATATTATCGACAGTTTTGAATGACTTTGGTTGGATTCAAGACATATTCATGATGAGTTTGTCTTGTTTGAAAAGGCAATTTCAACCGATCAACAGTCGCAAGATTTTAGATTGGAAATTAAAAGTATCCCGGTCCCTAAGTTGACATATTCTCGATGAAATATTAGCCAAACAGGACTTCAAGAATACTATTCAGACTAGCCAGTTTGTAGAAGTAGCCTTTATCTTGCGTAAAACATTTCTCAAAAAATTTTTGCATGCATACATAAGCGAGACAGGAAGACCTAAGCCAGAACTGAAAAACTTTCTCCTCTCAGGTTTTATTTTGAAATAAACCTGAATTTTGACATAACCTGAAAAATGAGTAGGTCTAACTCAAGGCGAGCTTTTTTGTTGACAAATGCTATATTTTTTTCAAACCTATATCCTCCTAGGTTCAATTTCAAAATTTGCTCAAATTATTGCAAAAGCAAGCTCAAAACAAATAAAAACTCTAGGTGAGCTGTTTTTTCAATTTCGTCCACAAACTCAAAATATGATTTTTTGAAGGTCATGTGAAAAAATTTCCCAGAAAAAATGGGCTTCGATGTTTTCGAAAGTAGGCTCAAAAAAAAGTTTGGGAAACACTGCAGAGATAGTTGGCTTTCGTCAAGCCGAAATTTTGAAGTTTTAGGGGTCAACTTAAAACAAACGTTATTTTCCAACTTAATTTTGAAAAAAATACTCAAGAATTTCGAATTTTTCTTTTGCTTTTATTTTGGTTGTTTTGTGCTTTTAAAACATTAACGATTGATTGNTTTGCATTAATTTCTTTCATTTAGGTCAATTTTGGTACAGAAAGCACGGGCGTGCTTAGCGTACCCAAATTTGTCTGAAGAAAAAATATAATGTGAAAAACGCAACTTCATGATAATGCGTCATTCAGGGTGGTTTAGGAATTCTACCGAATGCACTGGAGCACAGTGATAGACATAACTTATGCCGCATAAGTAGGATCAGTACCGAGAGACTTATCTGCAAAATTAAACCCCTCAGTACGGATTCTTTGAGTTTTTGTAAGGCGATCGGTAAAATATCAACAAAAAATCAATAATAAGTTTGATTTGATTTTTTTTACCTTAAATCATCAATTAAGATACCTGAAAATTAGCATCAGCACCGTGACCTGATTATTTGCTTAATTCCCTTACACCCTACGACTATCTGAAGGCAAATAAACAGCGCAGACATAACATCGTCACAGACCCACAATTCAAAAATGTCATAGAGTTTGCAATTTTATTTCCAAAAATATTGTTGAAAATTTTATACGATCAGCCTTTCGAAAATTATTTTTCCCTACTTTTTTTTAAGATTTTCGCCAAAATTTCTTAAAAAATAATTGTGTGAAAACGATACATAGTATCGAAATTCTGAGGAAGCCAGTTTTTGGGAAAGTATTTAAGTATTTGATACAAGTTTATTTTTCTGCAGTCTCTATACGAAGAATAATTTCTTCACAAGTGATTTTTTTGAAACTCAAAATGATAAAAAGCAAATATTTTTCAAAAAAATCATTTTTCGAAAGAATTGAAAGGCAATTTAACCCAAATAAAGCCGACAAAGACAAATAGATCAAATGTAGAACATAAGGTGGTACTGATTTCAAGTTTCTAGCTGATAAGCAATATTTTCACATTTTACTGCATATATTTTGACGCGCAGCGATATGAATAATTGTTTTGTAAGCGATCGAGATATCATATTGGAAATCTGAGATTAGTTATAAATAGCTAGANTAACCGATATTTATGTATCATAAATTATTTCTATAAAGGGCTAAAAAAAAACCGACACCTACCCCCTTAAGTTCAATTTTGGTGGGGGTTAAAATGACGTTTTTTCGACCAATCAGGAAGAGGTGAATATTTTTACAAAAATTTTTAGAATAATTTACAAAATTTTTTTCTCAAGCCGCGGCCACCCTAATGACGCACAAATGTGCCATGATTAGTATATTCTCTGAAATGTTTTTGCTCGTTTTTCGATAAAATAACACTTAAACAGCCTGAAAACAAGCTGGATGGCAGTGGATTGACGATACTCCATTTGATTTTACAAATTGGGATCCAGAAGAACCATCAGATGATACGCACCTGATTGAACCCTGCATTGAAATGTGGACTAATGGACTTTGGAATGATGCTAGTTGTTCTGGTTTGAGGCCCTTTATTTGTCAAAAACCGTCCTCGCATTCATTTTGTGCTGTACCAGGATCAGATAGGCGAGAGTTGAACAAATTTGAAATACTTTTATGAATAGCATTAAATTTTGACGATTTGTAAAACTATTTATCATGGTCAAATCCGAAATTAGACAATACATCAAAATTTTGGTTCAAAGTTAATTTATTTTCAGAGTTTTGTTTTCAAATTATTTGAAAAATCGAATACTCCATAAATGCACAATATACAGGTTGAATTTTCAATATAAGTAATGGTTGGAAGATTTTTACAATCCCTTGAAATTTTATATTTATTATCTGCAACTTTTCGCTTACGCATCTTCAGGCTACAGTTTTTACAATTCAGAAGTTTCGAAACTGTAAAAATACAGAGTCTAGAGTTTACAAATTTGTGCAGAAATAGTGTGGGCTATAGAATATTAAAATTTCTGGCCCTTATCAAAATAATGAAAAACAGGGTTTATGTATTCTGATGTAGAAGGCCTCTGCTTTTTGAAGGTCAGAAAAACTGCGGAAGTTTTTATTAAGTATTTCAAAATGGTCCATAAAAAATTTATCTCTCAATTTTTTCTTGAAAGTTATAGTTGATTTAGGAGTACAGTAAAAATCTTCGAATTCTTGAAGTTTTTTGACATACACTGGGCATCTATTTATGTGATAGTAGGTTTTTTTAGCATATGAGAAAGTTCTGTGTTGTTCCGCGCGGACTTGACGTTGTTTTTTAGTTCTAACTACATAAGAGCTACTGCAAGTACACGTGAATTTATAGCATAAAAAATAGGATTTTAGTTTAGTACACGCAGGTTTACTGTCTTTGATGAAAATTTGTTTCACTTTCAGGCTTTTATAAGCATATCTTACATGAAAAGTTGGTATAAATGGTGGTTTACTAAGGTGCGCAGGTATTATTCTATTTTGGGACTAGTATAGTTGATACAAAATGTCATAGAGATCTCAGGCTGTGGCAGTTTTTCTGGTGAGCATAAGAAGATAGAAAATTTTTCATTAATGAT
>SCLH01002006.1:162649-176440 GCA_004367855.1 Oikopleura vanhoeffeni | reverse complement strand
AACGAATTTTTAGCGAAAACTTGATAAACAATTTGAGTCATCTTTGCAATATAGTCCTCGGAGAAGATATATTTTGATCGTCTAATGTATAAAATTCGTCGGTTTATTGGCGTTCTAAATTGTTTATTTGCCGGATCAAAAAAAGCTTGGTTTCTAAAAGATTGAACATACTACCGTTACGTGATTTGTGACAAATTGGAGCTAATTTGATATACCGTCTGGAAGACGATTAGATTTTTGCCAGTTCTGAAAGTGTCTTATTGTAAACGCACTGAGTATCCTATTGGCTTTTTTTTCCGTTTATGTCTGTTTCAAATGACTCAACTACAAGAAATCATAGAAACACTCGAAAGATTTTCTGCCTATACCTCAAGGAAAGCGGATTTTTTCCCAAATAAACGTTTTTTTCGATTTTCAACGCCCAAAAAAAGCAGTTTTCGCGCATATTTTGCAGAATTCCATGATATGGAACCTTGATGCGGGAAATGTTTAGAAGAACGTATCATGAATCGCGTTGTAAATAATACAAAACTACAGTTTTGTTTTCAGGCCGAATCAGAAAGCTAAAATGAAAATTGTCCAAAGAAAAATGTCCAAGAAAGTTTGTTTCAGTGAACGAAAATGACTACCCATAATATCTCAGTTTTTTGTCCGATAGCTTGAAAACATATAATGCTTCAAGTCGCGTAGCACCTAATGGCCAGTACATCTGGTACTTCTAGATTTTGCATTCGATTGTTTAGCACTGAAAATCTGAAGAGAAGAAGCATGTTTTTTTTGATCTGAAATAATTTTATTTAAAATAAAATTTGTGCCAGTATTGCGATATACCTCTGAGACCATATTTAAAACATAAAATTCTTTTTTCATGGTTAACTGAAAGTTAAAAATTGGTAAAATGTTTTCGTCAGTCCTAACAGTGAAAACATTTTTTTGGTTTAAATTATTTTGTTCTAGATTAGAAATACCAAAAAATATTAATTAAAAGTTTATAATTTAAACTTCAAAGTGTCCCTTAAAGTTTCAAAAGTGGGCGTAGATGCTCCCAAGAGCGTCCTAAAAATCTAAAATGGCGTAGATGTTCAAGGAGCGTCCCTAAAAACTCTAATAATGACAAGAATGACGCCAAGAGCCGTCCCAATAACCTATCTTTCAAGAATTTTACGTTTCTTTTCGGAATCTATCCGTTGCGGGATGTTCCATGAGCGTTCTTTATTCTAATATAATTGTTTATCATGGCAAATTTGGGTTCTTATTTCTGAATCTTTTGATGTAGACAGGATAAATTAAGGTATGCTGTCGTAACGAATAATTTTAATTTTGTATACTCTCTTTTATTGTAGCCTTTGTTTCGGGATTGAAGAACATCCGTATCTCTTTATTTAAAGATAAGTAGCAATTGATTGATTCTATCGAGATCCCCGGGCGAGAACTAAGTGTTGTTCACTTCTGTATATTTGTGACTATTTTTTTCAAAATAGCGAAGGTCGTTTGTTCGTTCTACGCAATTACGCATTTTTGTGATATGTTGCGATATTTGACAATGATCTGCAAAAACTTATGATGTTAATAACTTATAGTGCGGAAGTAGGCCTACTCATGCTACATGATTTTTCGATAATAACATATCCTTCGACTCAAGGTGTGCCAGAAAAAATATGTATCTGAGCTTAGATTGGACCTTGGTGAGGCTCCAATTAGTACATTTTTTAGCAATCTCAGTTTTATGGGTAGAGAGGGTAAGGTAACGTCATATTGTGCTGACATAATGGGTCGTCCTTTGGGAAATATTGCAACTTCCGTCTCCTTAATTTGTGCCGTACGGCCGTGTTCCTGATAGTTATCTCTGCGGGAATCACCTGATTTTTGTTAAATAAGTTCTATGGATTTCATGTTTTCTTAATATGTCATGTGTTGTTTGTGATAATTTATAGGGTTCAATTTTAAGTGTCTCAAAAACAGTTTATGTCTTTTTGTGCTTTTCCGGCGTAGCCAATTATTAATCATGCATAATTTTTCCAGGATTCGATTTCGTGCGAAGCTGATTTTCTCGTATTTTGTTAATTTCATATTTTTTTAGAAATCCTTATATCGCTGGAACTTTATAATTTCATGTATAAAATTCAAATGAAATTTCTCCCCCGAAGTTACGTATTTTTTTTTCAATATTAGACAGAGTACAGTTCACTGTCATCTAATTAAAATTAGTTATTGGTGGTTTTTGTATTATCCATGGTATAATAATTGTTCAATTTCTAACTGGGTTCTTTTCTAGGACATGTCTGGTATAGGGTACCTACTTCTAAAATTTTTTTTCTATCAGTAACAATACTCGCGCCCGTCCACTCATTATCGGACAAGGACATAAACATAAGCGAATGTTTTTCTGGGGGCTTAATTATGCGTGAATAGCCTTATTTTAAATTTTTGTTCACCGAACACAGCATTCTGGAACTTTGAACATCATGTATGAACCAAGAGAAAAAGAAATCTAATCCTCGGTAGTCGATCAATTGAGTTTGGGATTTCATGTGCGACAGCGACTAACATAAAGCTTAATTTTCTTTTGTGAAGTATATTTTACTTATTGATATTTTTTGGCTGTTATACATCCGAGTATCAATTATGTTGTCATGATTTTCGATGAGGAAACAAGAGTATTAATTTACTCCGCGGGGTAACCGTCATTCAGGTACTAAACCATCTTATGATTTACGATTACTCGTCGATTTGGTCATGCGTAATTCTAATTCCCTTTGCCACCGAGTGCGCTCTTCTCAGTCCAGGTTTTCACTCTTTGGAGAGAGATATTGTCCGCATGTTTTGGGGGCGAATCCCTTGTCTATATTCATCCTTTTTCTTGTCGTTACAACTGTTTCCGGCGACAATGATTTGTTTTGGCGACATAGGGTTCTCAGCCCACATAAATATGACTAGATATCATTTGAGGGATATGAAACATCTGTTCCGGATTAAACAACATTTCGGCCGAAAAAAACTGCTTACAACTATAAATGATATATAAGATTAAATTATTCGATTACGATTATTTATTATATTTCTATTCTGGCCATTTAAGTTGTTTAATAATATGAATTTTAACAAATTCGCGGGGTTTTGCTGGGTGTGTTGGTTCGCAACAAAATGTCAGGTCGTCGAGTTATCTCTGTTCTCGATAGAAGATTTACTGGTAACCTTCTGGATGGATACAGTGGTTGGTCGCCTTGCGATTACAAAAAATCAAGATCTTCGACCAATAGAGACTATCGGCGACAACTACACTATTTATGGATTTATTTAGGTTGAAAAGCTATAGGAATATGAGCGGAGATCAGTTATTGCTAAAGTTTTTGTTTCATGGGCATACGGTCTATGTGAAATATTGTCAAGTATAAAAAAAATCTATACACGGCTATTAGACTATAGCTAATCATACAAATAAGGGTACTGCTGTTTAGTATAAATATACCTATATTTAGGGTGGCCAAAACGGTTCATCTATCTGTCAGTTGTTACGAAAACCAACTTTTAATCCCGATTTGAGTTGTGTATGATAGCACTGCAAATAAATGACGTTCACCAACATATTATTAATATGAATACTTAATACTTAGAAGCGAAGAATATGTTCGGGTTCGAACCGGAGTCATTTGTCAATTTCTTCAAAACTTTCGAGATTATATGTTTATAGTTTTTATGCTGTTACTAAGAAAAAGGAAAAATAGTCCGTTTTATTTCCGGGAGCTACATTGGGTTGTGTAATTTTTTTTACTAAATATTTGTGCGTCATATTTATTAAGTATGTCGGCTGACTAAAAACTTCCGGCGTGTGAGGGCAACTTTTTGTTTGTAAAAGATTTTCGTTTTCATTTTTTTAGAACCAAAATTCATAATATCCGAAATGGAGGCTGGCCGCGTTTTCCTCGCGTCATTCTCGTAACATGGAGGTTAATTGTTGAAGTGGCTGTGGTTGTGTGTCTTTGGTAAGTCAGACGTCGAAAGAGAGGCAAGCCGTTCTAATCCCGGTCTTATGGATCAAGTTGGACATGCTTCAGAAAATCTTTGTCAAGTTCTATAGTGAAGGTCAAGATTCATTCATTTATATAATACATATATTTATTATCATTGAAAATTTGTGGCAACTAAGGAAGCAGTTCCTCTAATGATTTTTCTATAGTGATGACGGAGCCTCTCGGTTAGTACGGCCGATCTTTAAAACCCTGAAACTGCAGTAATCACGCTTTTCGGGTTTGTTGTCGGATTGTCATTTGGTCAATATTTTGGCGCGGATCAATCCGATTCTAAATGCTGTCGATTTCCGCTTTCTCTTTTTTCTTACAAATAGTGCGATTTTGATTTCGTCGGTTTAAAGCTCCTAATGTCCATATTAATAGAGTTTTTGCGGCGGTCCATTTTTCCTGATTGCTCACTGGTATAAATTCTTCTTAATTGATTTAATGCTCCCGGGTTGGCATGGAAAATTTTTTTATGCTATTATTTTGAAATACAAGTATTTTGTTTATAGCCAGTGCGGGCTATCGTGATGAATACTAAACTTACAGAAACATTATGAGAAAGCTAGAAAATTCCTTTGTATATAGGATAACTTTTTTCAAGAGATTACCGTTAATAGACTTATAATCCATTTTAACCCACCTTGCTGTAATCTAAGGAGTGTGCGGTGCTGAAAATGCTGGCCTCAATAGTGGCATAGGAGTGGTGCTTGTAGAGTGTTATGGGGATGCTCCCATCAGCTCGCGAGATTCATCCTAGATTGAAGCAAAATGGGTTTAAAGGTTATATTACTTATTATAATTGTTGACGATAGCATAAAATCAAAGTCGCGATTTGTCATATATCACGACATGTGCCTTTTAAAGGGTATATGCGACTCTGATTGACATTTTCTAGGTGAACTTTTTATAAAACTGTAAGTAACTAAGAATTCATGGAGTACAAACTGAAAATTAGCTCATTTGTAGAGTCTATTCCTGTGATCATTGCGAAAAAATACATCACAAGATATCGTTCTCCTTGACCATTCACACCCTAATAGTGCAGGTACATCTCGAATCTTGTTTTTTAAGAGACATTTTTTCATAATAGTTCAAACATACTACTACTCCTATCCCAGACGTATTATTTTGTCTTTGGTCTCTTTTATTTTTTCTGGTGTCAAATCTGAGCCTCTAATTTTGTCTACAGAAATGGACGTAAACGTAGTTACGGGAGTAAATTTTTCAATCGAGCGCTTTTTTTGATACCGTGCAACTGAGACAATTCTAGAAGCGTTCACTAAACATAACCGATCGATTTCTAAATCAATTTCAGACTTTCAGAACTCTACTCTCCTCCGAGATTATGTTTGCAAATAGCTCAAACTTTGTTATCTAAGTAATCCCGAGCTAGAATCTCGATATTAGATTTTGGGGTTTTTTGTCATCTTCCAGAAACTTCCGAAAGAATAAAGAGTGCTTTCGATGTTATTTCGTCGAAGCTATGGCTCAAAGAAGCAGCCAGGTGGAAGTGAGCCGCCAGACGCGATGAGTTGAAAGCTTGGCTTTACGGTCAAGTTTTAGCGTATATTTCTTGAAGTGCTTGGGTTGTGTCAATATCGAGCAAACGATTATGTTTTTCAACTTCATCTTTTTCGAAAAAATCGAGAAAAAAAAAAATGCGAAACATTGTTCGACATTCTTTTTTTTTTTTCTTGGATGATTTGGGTTCTTAGTACAGGCTTTAATTATCCCACCCCTGTATTTCAGGATTTGGAGCATTGTGTAATGCCTCTGACAGGCTTTTATATTAAATCAGAGTCGTATATCCTTGCGGCCGTAACGGGCCTCCCGTCATTAGACAGATTAGGGCGGATATTCGTCGATTGATGGGCTCGTTGATTTGAATTATCTTTGTGACTGGTTCTATATTATCCTTCAATTATAGGGCATGTCTAGAATGATTCGTTATAATCCAGGCAACTATTTGTAACTACAGAATTTTCGAATTTAATTGCTTTAAAGAAATTTTGAGGTGGTCTGACACTTAAACACTTTCGAATTCGTTATCAATATTGATGAGCAACTATTTTGAAAAAATGAATTCCGGGACATTATCAATTAAAATGTACTTATATTTGTGTTCAACTATTTATTTTTGCAGGTGTGGCCATTATTCTGTTTCAAAAGAGTTCAATCGGAACATAACTCGTCAATATTTGGCTACTTTAAAACTTTTCGCCGTTATGGCTCGACCAACATATTTTCGTTATTTTTGTCGTGAATTGGCGGAGGAGAATCATAGTGGCACGCTGTTTGGATTGAGAGTTTTTTTTGGTCCGATTAGTCTGCACCCTCTATTTGGACAAATACTTTTGAAAGATTGCTCGATTTTCTGGTTTCTTATCATTTTCTCAAGACTTTAATTCTTTTCTGGAATCCTTAGCCTAGAAAGATGGTAGGTTGCCTACGTGTCTCTACTTTATATTTTTAGATCAGTTTATTTGTCTTACTCTGTTTTGTTTCTTTGGCTCTTGCTTATACTGCGGTGAATCATACTTTTTTGAAATGAAAGGTGATTCGTTTGCGCGAAATGTACTTTAGGGGTCTCTTTAATTCAAATAATTAAAAGAACATAAGTATTTCACTCGTAGACTGTCCTATATTTGTAAGCCGATCTCGTTCGCCAGCGGCAAATTTAATCCAAATCTTTGACTCATGAGAGGGTAAATCTCTCTTTCCGATGTGCTAAATATTTCGTTGTTTTTCGGCTTTATTTAGGAATTTTAATATTGTTTCGATCTGACTTGATAGAACTTCATGCTGATTAATTCAAAATTATATAAATTTTTCGCTGGCTGGTTCGAAACCTATTTTTTGCAAATGCTTCCCTAATGTATTATATATAAAAAAGAAATTTTTTATCGTAGATTTAGAGACCTAAAGTCAACGACGCGCGGTTTTTTAAGTGTTTTTTTAAAGATCGATTGTATACATAATCGATCTGAAAACAAAAGAGATTATACAATAGTGAGCTCAAAAAGATAGCCACTTAACGTTGGAAAACTTTTTTATTCTGAAAATATGGAGGTTGCAAAAAGTTCCCATGAAGACAAAACAAAGTTGAAAATAGTGCAAATCTGCCAAATCTGTAAAAAAGAAGAACTCGAATAAATTCACAATAAGAACTTATAAGTAAACAAAATGAAATGCATACATAACAGTAACATTATTTTTCGATTTTTTAAAGTTCTTTTTGAAAAGATTTATTAATTTAAGTTTTATTTGCTGTACGTATGGCTGTTTCTTTTGAAAATGTAACCACTATAGACCTTTGTATTTTCTCAACATAGTCGCCGATGCTTAGTCGAGGGTTTTTAATGCGCATCAGCGTGGAAATTTATTACGTCACGACGAGTTCTTAAAAGTAAATGTATAATTAATGGTGATTATTATTGGTACACATATAGTATTTTTTCTGACGTCACAGTTTATGACGCATGACCGTGGTCTATCTTCATACCGAAGTATGATAATTTGGTTTCGATATAGAGAAGCTAGAAAATCGCGAATTTTTTCTTTTAGTAATCGAGCATGACAAGATCAGAGGCTATATATTAATTTTTGAATACAATGTTGATTTATCTTATTTAAATTAATTAATTTGTGGGATTATTTAATAGTTTGTTTTTATCTTCCAAATTGATAAAAACAATTAAATTTCACTATGTTTATGAAGGAGCCTTCTAAAAGAAATTCATTTCGAAACTAACTAATAATTAAAAAGATTGAAACGTTTCACGACCCGCTGTGATTAAAAAAACGATTTTTTATATAATTTTGTTAAAAAATGACCCCAAATCAACCAAAGGCCAATAAAGGGGGATGTTTTATTCAATTTGGTTGAAAAGTTAGGCCCAAATCGGCCGATTAATTAAGGGTGATTTTAAATTTTTTTTGAAATTTTGTTGAAAAATGAGCCCTCAATCGGCCGAAGCCCGATACAAGGGCATTTTATATTTTGCATTCAATTTTGTTGAAAAATGAGACTTAAATCGGCCGAAAGCCGATAAAACGGGATTTTTAATTTTATTTTATTGAAAAATGAGTCTCCAATCGGCCGAAGGCCGATAAAGGAAGAAATTATATTTTGCATTTAATTTTTTTGAAAAATGACTCCTCAATCGGCCGAAGGCCGATAAAAAAGGATTTTATATTTTTTTTGTTGTAAACTCAGCCTCAACGCGGCCGATTGAGGGCTTTTTCATCCACAAAATTAGATAACAATATAAAATCTCCTGCTTTCGGCCTTCGGCCGATTTCAGGCTCATTTTACAACAAAATAAAATTCAAAATTGATATCCTTTTTTATCGGCCTTAGGCCGATTGTGGACTGATTTGTCAACAAAATAAAAAAAATTTAAAATCATCCTTAATCGGCCGATTTGGGGCTTACTTTTCAACAAAATTGAATAAACATACCCCTTTATCGGCCTTCGGTTGATTTGGGGTCATTTTTGAACAAAATTAAATAATTTTTTTTAATCACAGCGAGTTGTAAAACGTTTCCATATTTTACAAATGTTCTGGAGAATACTTGATGAAAATTTGAGTCATTTTGCAAATATATTCTCGGAGGAGATAGATTTGAAGTCTGAAATTGTATAAAATCGTCGGTTATTTGGCGTTCTAAAATTGTTCATTTGACGGATCAAAAAAAGCTTGCCTTTCAAGATTGACATACTACCGTTACGTGATTTGTGATAATTGGAGCTCAATTTGATATACCGTCTGGAAGGAAATAGATTTTGCAGTTTTGAAAGTGTCTTATTGTAAACGCACTGTACTTATTGGAGTGATGGTTTAAACTTATTTGTGATGCACTTTTTGCAAGATTAAAGAAAGATCTACAAAATTAAGCCCATTTTCGGGGTTTTTCTCATGAGCTTCTTAGTTTTTTAAGTAAAATATTTCCCAAGCCCGAGAAATATGTCAATTCAGAAGTCGCAAATACCCTTAAGAATTTGACAAACTGTTTGTCAAAATTTTTGAAAAGTGCCCTTAAACGCATTTTCCCTGATTTTGGCAACCGCAGTTTAAAAAAATATTTTTTTTTTTTCTAGTAATAAATTTAATTTTTCCCTTTAATTTTCTGACACCCAGTTCGGGCCAAAAATTTTGAAATTTTTTCCTTGAAAAAATAGATCAAAATCACCTCCAGAAAATTTTTTTCCCCTATCTATGGTGGGCTTTCCCCCATTATTTCTCAATAATCGACATAACTTCCCTCAAATTCTTTTATTAAAAGTTTTGGTTTATGCAAAAAATTGGATCTTTTTTTTTTTTTGGTAAATTTTTTTGAATTACTCTTTTAGCAACATTTTTCCCCCCGGGATTCTTGTTAAAAAAAATTAAGTGTTTTTTCCCCCTTGTCTAATTTTTTAATTCATGGCCGGTTTTATTTAAACCGGGGTCAAAAAGTCCCCCCACTTTTTTGAGCAGTTTTTAAAATATTTTTTAAACAACCCAATCAGCGGATCGGCCAAATAAATTTTTTTTAAATTTTTTTTTCCAGAGAAAAAATTAAAATGTTTAATAGCAAATCTTATTCAAAATTTTTTATCTATGGTTACCTTTTTTTCCCAAATTTTATTTTGTTCCTTTAAATTAAATGGCTTTTCCTGTAAATGCTAAAATTACGTGGGGGGGTTTGCTTGTTTAACACACCAAAATCAAAGAGTGCGCATGTGGCACCCACCTGTTAAAGCCAATTCTTAAAGACGCCGATGTTTTGATTAAATACCGTTTTTCCACAAAACGTTCGATAGCCTTGCTCCCGGCATGCTTTTTTAGTTCATAAATCCATCTGGATTTAAAAATTAAATTGAGTTTTTTTTGTTGCAACCTCCATTTTCCCGGTGCTAACGCCACACGGTGGAAATCCATGGTCCCCACGTTTTTTGAAATTTTAAATTTGGAATCTGATCAAAATTTTTACGGTTCCTTACCCAAAAAAAAATAATTCCCCAGCTATTGAAAGAAAAAAAGAATGTACGCTATTAAAGGGTTTTTTTTTTTTTTTGGAAAAAAAACGATTTTTTGTTAGCACCCTTCAAAAATTTAAATTTAAAATTGTTTTTAAAATTTTTTTTTTTTAGTTTTCCCCCCAAAGCAAATTCTTCATGTTTTTATAAGCTATAATGCCCGTTTAAAGTGTACAAGGAAAATTTTGAACTAAAATAGATCGTTCTTTTTGCTTAAACCCCGGTCCAATATTTTTTAGAATTGCCAAATACAAAGTCATATTTTCAAAAAAACCGTTTGTTCTTGTTTGAACACCTGAAAGTACCAAAAATTTGGGGTTTTTTAAAGCTTAAAATAGGAAACAATTTTAAAAATGAAACGTTTTTTTGGAATTCTTGAACCTGGTTCAAGGTGTAACTTTAAAGTAACCATCACAGAAACACACCTGTGGATTTATTCGTAAAGTTTTTCTAGAATTTGAAGTTCCAACAGACCACTATTTTTTTGATGAAAAATTTTAATTTCATGTTCTTCTTAGAAATAAAAATTTAGTCTTTTTCAAAAGACAAATACTATATTTGTTTTTTTTTAACCAAAAAATGATGCCCCCGTTAAAAGTTGTTAACAAGAAAACCTCTGGGATCAAATATGTTTTCTCTGCGTATAACTCCCATTAATATTTTTCCCTAAGAATGATGCAAAGTCCCATATTTTTTTTTTAAGCAAAAAATAGCCACTTTTTGGCACACTAGGAATTTTAAAATTGGAAAGTCTATATGGGAACTTTTTTTCTTCCCGGGGGTTGATTTCCCCATTTTCCCCCAGGCTATTTTGGTTTTTTTAACATAGAAAAAATTGAAACTTTCCCAATTTTTTTGCCCTTGGCTCCAATCACGTCCCAAGCACTAAATTGGGCAAAATTCCAATTGTTCCCATCGTTTTTCAATTTAATCAATAGTAAAAAATTCTTATGGTAAGAAGACAGATTGAAAGAAGGAAGTTTTTATAAACCAAAATTCAAAGTCCCTTTACTAAGACTGTCTTTGATTGTTTGTTTCCTTTTTAAGTTAAAATTTTTTTTTAGGAATTTTTTCTAGAAGTTTGTTTAAACTTGAAACAAACCAGCAGAATCTTTTTTTTTTCCCGTTCCCATTTTTTTTTCCTTAGGTTATTTTCTACAGAAAACCTTCGTTTATATCAAATATTTTTTGTTTGTCCTAAGTATCCCCCCAAACAACACTAAAACAAGCCCCATGAAATTTTTAAAATTTCGTTTAACAAAAGATGCAAACATTTTTTTCGCCTTTTGAAATTTCACGTAAGTAAACCGTAAATTTTAACGTCTTTCCACCAATTAAGTGTGGGCGGAAATAATTTTTTAAAAAAAATTACTTAAAATTTTTCCTGAAATCTCAATAAAATCAAAAATGATAACTTTGGTGTTCTCGAGATTAAGAAAAGTGGGGCCGTCAAGAATTGTTCCAACGAGGCGTTCCCTTAAATCCTGAAAAATGGCGGTAAGAAATTGTTTTCCCAAGAGCGTCCCTAAAAATCTAAACATGGGCCGTAAGCATGCGGAGTTCCCAAAGAGTTGTCCTAATAATCCTTAAATGGCGGTTTTGAATTTGGAGCACAACGTATTTTTTTGAAAACTAATTTTTGAGAAAAATACTTAAAAAAAATCCGAAAAAAAGAAAAGATTTTTCGACAAAAATTTTAATATTATCCACTTTTAGCTGTTTTATGCGGTTTTCAAACAATAAACTAATGATTTTGGTGCAAATTTTTTAATGACCATATATCTGCCAGAAAAAAATGTAGGAGCAGGGATACTCCTTAAGCGGGCCATTGAATGATTTTTCTATAATTTTTTCCCTAAATGTTAATGGCCAATGATGAATCAGATTTAAATACCTTTATATTTTCTTTTCAGTTTTTATAGTTCAATTCATTTAATTTTTGGAATTTCCAGTTTTTAATTTTTTTTTGGGGTAAAGACTTGACTAAAATAGAACACCCTGCTTTTCCCGCTCCCCGTTCGCGAAAAAGTGGTGCCGGCTCGGTTAGAACAGACGTAATAATTTTTTTCACTTCGGATTTGGGAGAATAAATCGATGAAAGTCCCCATTTTTTTTTTTTAACACGTGGGAATTTTTTTTGCCCGCGGTTTTTTTTTAATTTCCTAGTCCGGGGTTTTTTTTTATTCCAAAACACCGCGTTTTTTTTTTTAATTCCAAAGCCCCCCGCCGGGTTTTCTTCTTTTATATTCAAACCCCGCGGGTTTTTTTTATGCCAAAGTCCTTTGTCTAGGTTAAACTGAACCAAAATTTTGGGGTTGTGGAATAGTTTCAAACATTTTTTTGATAAGTCGAAAAAATCGGCAAAAACCCCTAAGCCGGGGTTTTAATTTTTTAATTTAACGCAATAAAATTTTTTTTTTTTTAAAAATTTAATTTCTTGTTTTCAAATTTTAAATGCATAACTGAAAAAAGGGATTAAAAATTTGCCAATTGTATTGGTTTAAATTTTAAAATAATGTTTTCGGCGATAAATTTTATTTTGCTTTCCCCAAATCTATTGGTCATTCAGCAAACTGTTTTTGGTGTTTTTTTTTTCTGGTGGTAAGGTGGGAAAATGGGAAAAAATATTTTTTTTTTTCGCCGGTTGAGTCAAAAAAAGTAGGGTTGAAATTGAAGCAAATCTTTTTCAAACTAGCAGTAACTCGACCATTTCTCCTTGCAAAATCCCTAAATTCTTCAATTTGGTTGTATAACTTTGGAGTTTTTTGCCCCAATGCCTAAGTTTTTCGCGAGATGGTTTGCCTCCACGCCAAAAAATTTCTTTTTTTTTTCTTCTGATTGTTTTGGGCATTGTTGTTTTTGCTTTGGCTGTTGTTTGGCATTTTTTGTTTTTCTTTTTCTGATTGTTTTGCTAACCAAGGCCCCTTGTAATTTTTTGCGTCCCATAAAAGGAAACTTTCTGGCGGTTTTAATTTAGGCACGCATTTTCCTCCATTTATAAATGAATTGCAATTCTTGGTATTCTTCTGGATATTTTTGTTGAAATAAAATGATTTTAATTTGCAAAATAAGTCCCGAAGCATTTACGCCAATTTTTTGGATTTCCCCCAGCTGAAAAAAGGGTTGTCCGGCCCACATATCCTGGTTTGAATTTTTGAAAAGTGTTTTTTGGTCGGTATTTAATGCCCTATTTTTTTAAAAACGATGACCTTTTAATTTTGTTTTGGACCTTGCAAAATCAGTTTTAGCCTGGCAAAGTTATTTCGTTGCAAACCCACCACAAGATGGATTTTAAAAATTTTTCCACTAGTTTCTCAATGGTGAAAATTGGAACGTTACCCCGACGAGTCCTTTTTTATTTCCTCGGGAGATCCTCAAATAGTGAAAGTAAAATTTAATTTTTTTTTGTTTTGCTACAAAATTTTTTTTTGTATCCGGTTTTGCTTCCCACAAACAATTTTACAAAATTTTTGGGGAATTTTTACCCAGAAAAAAATTTCCGAAATTTCCGAATTTTTTCCTAGTAATTTTTTTCCAAGTTTATTTTTTTTTCCTATTTATCCTTTATTTTTTTTTTTGGCACGACAACCCCCTTTTAAGAATCCTCAAGCATTTGGGAATTTTGCTCGCCATTCAATTTTTAGTTAAGTTTTTCAATCTTCCTTAATGGCTGAATCCTTTTCTATGTTTAATGTCCAGCCGTTTTGGTTATGCCCCGATTTCCCTTTATTATTGGTCCTCTTTTTACAACA
>SCLH01002006.1:100411-149235 GCA_004367855.1 Oikopleura vanhoeffeni | reverse complement strand
TATACATAGCGTGTCCACCAATCGATTTTCGGCCAAAATCGACCTCTTAGGGTTGACTTTCCACAAATACTGGTTTGTGTGAAATTTAATTGCGCGTCTTTTGGTAAAATTATTTTTTTTTCAAATATCAATATTTTATCAAAAAAATGATAATTTAGTTCAAAAAATCGTATTTTTGCCCAAAATAGGGAGTTTTTTGGCTCCCAAACAAGCCTCAAACCTCCTCAAAAGCTACATTTTTTTTGTGTGAAAGATACATCAATGCCAGTGATGATGAATGTCGTCACTAAGGTAGGCTGACTTAGTTTTTATGAATTTTTTTTTATACAGTATAGGCTATTAAAGCTAGTATAATACAGTATATCATGATTTATGAGGTCTATCAACGCACTTATGAACACAAAAAATGAACAGAAAGTTCTGAATATTTTACAAAATACTCGCCAATTTATTTTCGGAGGAAAGTGATGATATTGAAATTGATCTCTCCATTGATGTAGAGTAATTTGTTTTTGGCAAATGAGTCTAGGAAATATTTTTGAGGGAACGTTTTTTTCCGGACAGAGAGTTTTATTTTTTCAGTAATTAAAAAAAGAGAATCAAATTTAAAAATTTTTAAAAATATAATTTTTTTGATTTAATATTAAATACGTGTTTTTACACGAGGAGGCTTGCCACTGATTTCCCAACGTAGAAACGCTCTTGAGCATACTATCCTATCTTAGTAGTGAACGCTTAAATAAGCAAATTTCCTACGTCCTAAGTGGCTGTAGATGAACGCTTAAGGGGGTATGGTCGCTGGAATTGACTTTTCCGGATGAGAAATCAGCCTACACGAGAAACTATGGGACAATTAAGATTAGCCATGTTGTAGATCTAATCTTGTCAAACCATTGCAAATACTTTTGTTCCGATAACACTCTGAGATACGTTACCAGTACAAGTGTCCCTCGACCAAATTTAAAAATCTATCTCTCAGGATTTTTAGAAAAGCAACTCAAATTATAAATATCCCGTATGACTTATAACTTAGGTCTCTAGAATCGTTTTTTTCAAAAATCAACTTCAGTTTCTCTAGAAATCGCAGAAAACTACCGATTTTTTGCGATTTTTAGCATTTTTTTCACAAAAATCTATCTCCTCCTAGGTTATATTGGAATCCACTCGAATTCGAGCAAACACTGCACAGAACAAATAGAAACTCCTCTAGAAGCGTTTTTTTCAAATTTCGAACCCAAAAACTCAAAATATAAATTTTTGAAGGTCCGTGAAAAATTTCCGAAAAAAAAATGTGCTTCGATTTTTCGAAAGTAGTATCAAGCAGAAAGCCACGAAAATCACTGATCAGAGTTGTACGTCAAGGTGAAATTTTCAAGGTTTGAGTGTTAAATTAAGCAGAACCTTATTTTGAACTTCATTTTGAAAAAAATACTTAGAAAAAAATCGAAAAAACACAAAAATTTCGAAATTTTTTTTGATAATTTGGTCGGTAGTACACTTGGTTATCATCCCAAATCAATTTGAACCATTTTCAAAGCCCCGAATGCCTCATAAAACCAGCGACCAGTACCCCCTTAATAAGCAAAAATGTCCTACTCAAATTAGTAGTGACGCTTTATCAAGCATATAACCAAAAATTCATTACCAACATATATTTGTTCATTGTTCATAATATAATTTAAATAATTCTCTATAGTTAGGGTTCGGACCGGGAAAAATTTGACTATTTAAACGACTGAATTCAACTAAAAACAAAATAAAAATTCAAATGTAGAATTTGAAAACTTAAAAAAATGTCGAAAAAAAAATTGTCACATGAGAATTTTGTAGGGATAATCAGGTTTTAATGTTTAAATTGCCGATTTTTCATATTTCGCAACCTTGCGCAATTCTATGATGATTTTTATCATGAAAATGAGCTAATTTCAAACTAGCAGAGACAAAAAAAAATCCACGTTGGGTTACGTTGGGAGAAATATTTTCATCAAAATACATTTTTCCGCCTACGCATTTTCGTCATTTTCGATACTAAAATTATTTTCTAAACTGACCAAATTTTTTTTTTCAAAATTATTTGAAAAACTTCTACTCTATCTCAACCCAAATTTTGTTGCCGTCACGCTCTTGCCGATTTTAATTGAAAAAAATTCAATATTTATGCCGTTTTTATCGAGTTTGAAGACTGAAAAAGGAGTTTTCTAGAGTAATTTTCTGACCACTAGGGCCCCAATATTTTTTTTAATCATTTGGTTCATTTTATTTGGTAACGATAACGTGTGTGAGGTCAAAGAACAATCACGAAAACTTTTAGTTTGGCCCATGGTTCTCCCGGTCCGAACTCTATCTATAGTTCTATAATAACAATTTGTGAAAACAATTAATAAAAAGGCATCAAATGTGAATAAGAAAATTAAAAACTCTCTCCTCTTCCACGATTCTCACAAACAAGTGCATAAGTAATAAAAATTTAGGCTTAATTTGACATTTTCAAATTTGGAATATTAAACCGTTACTAATTTGGGTGTTGAATCTGCAAAAATAATTTAATGTT
This sequence comes from Oikopleura vanhoeffeni, assembly GCA_004367855.1. Taxonomy (NCBI): domain Eukaryota; kingdom Metazoa; phylum Chordata; class Appendicularia; order Copelata; family Oikopleuridae; genus Oikopleura; species Oikopleura vanhoeffeni. The sequence goes on along the minus strand of SCLH01002006.1, from coordinate 146,684 downwards.
TTGTATTAAAATTTCTCCGAATCAGCTTCTAAAAAAACTATTTTTGAAGTCACTCAAAAGAATTGGAGAGGTCGACTAAGTCGACTCGACTTTCAAATGGAAATATTAGCAACTATAAGTCAATTATGTACTGAACGGTCACTAGAGAGCAAAAAATGTTCAAAATTTTGAGATTTCACATGGCGACCTTTCAGTACATAATTAATTCATAGTTGCTTATATTTTAATACAAAAATCGACCCTTCCGATCATTTTGAAGATACTTACGAGTCTCTACGATGAACTTCGAAATTTACGGTAATTTGATATACGGTACACAATATACGTTTTTTTGAAAAAGTACTCAAATTACATAAAAAAAAACTCTAGGGATGAACTTCAAACTTTTTAAGACTTTTTTCTCATTACATCAACGTCCGAATAAAATCACGTGACAAAATAATTCAAAAATAAGGTTTGGAATATGTCATAAATGAATCCTTATTTCTTGAAAAATAAGATCACGTGACGTTTTTGGGAAATACTGTTATGTCCAAAATTCTCAGATTGAGCGCTTATTTGGCCTCAAAAATTTTCGGCGTAATTTGAGTACTATTTGTGTACTTTAACCAAAACTTTATTTATTAATTTGAAGGTCACGTGATCATTTTTGGGCTTTGGTGTTATGGAAAAAAAGTCTTAGAATATAAAGGTTTTTGTTGGTGATTCCAAAAATTTTTGCAAAAAATAAGTGTAATACAGTATAAATTTAGAAAAAAAACGCACAAACGTCAATTATTCAACTAGTCGATTTATCACTTTGTAAATGTTCATAAATAATTAAGTAAGTACTCCATCTGAGGCTCGATTACTTAGTTTCGCGAAAAAACGCACCTTTAAAATTCAAAATTTGTGTAATTCGCTTTATATTGAAATCTGATTTCGCGCTCAAAAAATCAACTTTCGAATTCTGCTCTTCCATTTCTCTTACACTGAAAATGGCTGTTTAGCCGAAACGTCGAATAAAAACTATCCTTGATAGAAAATTTTTTATAATTTTATGTCTCAAACCACTGAATATAAAATAATTAAGGGTCCTAAATTGCGATTAAAGAGCATCTGGTCACGCATGACCAGAAAGTCACTTCGGGAGTTAAGAATATTTCCTGATGCCAAAATTAGTATCGTATGAAAAGGACCAGGAAATTTCACAGTTACTCATTTATACTAGTAGTATTTGAAATTGTCTCCAGTATAGGTTCACAACTTTACTTGTTAAGAAATAACATTGAAGACTCTCCTACTTTTCCTGTCTGGCAGACTGGTACCCGACCCTGTTTTGAAAGCTACTTTTTCCGACATTTCATTAATTTTTATCAATGAAAACTGAGTTCACAATTTTTTAAAACAAATAGAATATTATCTTGAGCACAAAAACAGTCTAGAAAGATAAAAAAAATATACTGTGACATCAATGATTTTCAAGTATTTTTACGTAGGCTTTTTTATGGATAGCATATTGGCTGGAAAGGCTTTTCTTTAGCCAAGAGAGGACCGCATGAAAGGTTTTCGAAAATAAATTTAGGCCATTTAAAATTTTAGGGCCATTTGGCATTTTCGGAATATTGAGTAAATTCGTAGGCCGATTTTGGACAAATGAAATGAACGCGTTCCATTTATCAGATTAAAAATTGTCTACATTCAATATTATTGAAAAATAGATACGATCGTTGGGCACGAAGGTCTTTTGAAGAAAACAAATTACTATGGTTTTTTCTTGACCATTATGCACTAAGTGCCTGGCCCTTTTGGACCATGTCACGTGGTCCATGTTGGCGATTGCAAAAAGACAGGCCATATTTTCGAAATCCACAATGATTTCGAGGACAATTATTTATCTTAGCAAACTGTGTTTCTGAACACATATGCGCTGGTTAGGAAACATCGTCGTAGATACATTCATTTACTTACATTAGTTTCTCTTGATTAATTATTCGAATTCTGAGGTGAACTTGGAGCAAACAGAACTTGATAAATTGACACAGACATAATTTAGATATGATATTTTGACAATTTCGCTGATTCAGCATAAGAAAGAAATTGTTTTTTCGATTTTCAAATTTAAGGTGGTAGTGTCCGTCGAAATTGAATTTTAAGAATATTTGAATGTGGCCTCATTCGGACATAAAATAATTTTGGCGGGGGTTTAAAGTCCATAGCTCATAAACAACGCCCTCCGGCAAGACTCAAAGCTCAAAAGTTTCGAGTCAAAACTTTAAAATTAATCTCCTCCACCAAGTTTTATAAATCAAATTTTTATATTATTCATTTATTTGTATTTTTATAATTATATTTTTTTATATTGTAATGAAATTTCAGTGAGAACGAGGCATTTTTTTATTTAAAGAAAAATTTGTGGAGGAAGTTGGGTTTAAAGTTTTCCCCACATTTTCACTCTCTCTACATTGGTTTAACTTCTTGTCGTATATCTGCAAACTATTACAGATCGAATTTCTTGCCCACATTACAAGGTACCGTACTTTTTAGCCGGCGTTTTTCAATCGAACGCTATCCTCTTAAGGGAGTACTGGTCGCATTTAGAGACTCGGACATGAAATTTTCCAGATTATTTTTAAGAAGTTTTTTTCTGAAAATACGGACAAAAATAAGTTGATCAGATGTCTTTTTATTTTCATTTGTCAAAAAATATTTTTATCGCGATTAGAAATTTTTTAATCACGATTTTGTTCGAAATTTAGGAATTTCTAAGAATTTGAATCGCGGTTTCCAAAGACGAGATACAAAATGCAAATTGCCGAACTTGGGGTTTTTGCGGTTCTTCTTAAGGATCGTTATACTAGTTTAGGTTTCTGCCGTCAAAATCCGGGAGGAGTAGTATTTTCCCCGAGGCACTCAAATAAGGCCAAAAAACAGTTTTGTTCATTTAAGCGCCGGATAAATTTTTTATTGATAAATGAACTTGGGGGTTCTGCTCACGTTCTCGTGTGGTCAATAAAGCTATAAAGTATACTCTATCTTCAAAACTCAGGGAGGAGTAGGCTTTTGAAGTGAAATAGTGCCACTTTTGAAAGGTCGTTCCTGATTTGGTCGGCGGATCAGAGGCTTCGATTGTTTTTTGTGAAAGCAAGATTATGTTCAATTATCCCTAAACTGAAATACTTATGTTCGTGCGTGTATCAAGTACTTCATTGAGGCGAGGCTGAAACCCTGTTTTTGGCCTAAAATGCGACAGGTACTCCCTTGGGGTTGTATAGGCAAGTCCAATATCTATGAACTGGAAGTGCTGTCAACTTAATTTCACGATTTCTGATCTCAACATGGCTGTTAAGTTATATTGAATTTTTGAAAATTGTGAAAAAAAATTAAAAATTTTCAAAAAATATCGAAATTTTTTTCTAAGTGTTCTAAAATGAAAAATGTTTTTTGCTTCTTGGCGCGAGAACGGTAAATATTGACCATGGTTTATAATCCGTTTCCAGAAACGCGATAGTTGCGATCTTTTGATATTATCTAAAATTGATACGACCTTAACCTCAATTTAATAATTTTCAAACTGTGATCCTGGGAGTTAACGCCAGAAATATTGACCATCAGACAATATCATTTTTTTTTTTAAATTGTCTCGAAAATGTCCAATCTTGAATGAAAATGAATTCTTAAATACAAAGACAAAAAATACGACTTTTAGTGGCAAAAATGGCCAAAGACGACACTTCGTTATTTATTGAAGCACTTTTAGGGTGAAAATGAGCAAAAAGACATATCATTTTTTTGTTTATAAAAACTATACATTCTCTGTGAAATCAAATTGTTTTGAAATAAGACGAAAAAAAAAAACGACTTTAAAAAAAAAATTTTGCTCGCGGTTAACTCATTTACCGGTTGGTCGAACTGCTATGATAAAAGTTGGAAATAAAGAGATTACGAACTTTTATTCCCGAAGTTTTTATCAGATTGCCATGAAGAAATAAAAAGATATTGAGCCTTTTTGAAAAGCCTTTTCAGCCTATAACCCCCTTTAAATTGAACTTTTAGCTCAAATTCATGTGTGACTATCGCAGCGATAGTATCGCTTGCGTAAAATTGTGAACTTATATTTAGCTTAACCCTAGATCATAGAGTATTTGATATCCCCAGAGGCATGAGAGCCACTTTTTTTGGCTTGACTTTGAAGTCATATTATGGGAAAGGTTTAGGTGTGAGGGAATTAATTGTTTTGAAATTATTGAGATAAAGGATAGACTCATTTTAATAATATATTAAACATCAAAATTTTTTAATTCCAAAAACTTCAATTTTTTCCGCTGTGGAAAAGTGAAGTTAACTCGAACTGTTTTTCTACAGAAAACCATACGATTTTTTATAATGAGATGCTAGATAAAATAAATTAAGTGAAACCTTTTGTTCCTTAACCTGGTCTCCGATTCGAAATACCTTATCGGGTTCGTCTATGAACGATAATTCTCAACTCTGACTATAGTGAAATTAGTGGTAAACAATGATTGTCTGCGCCTAATTTTCCACCCCGCTTTCTCATTCATTAGCAATTTCTCTGTTTTCAAAAAAAGAAATAAAAAAAGTTCTACACTTAGTAGAAACATTATTTTTTTTTTTCAACGATGGTCAAGACGAATTCCTAAAAACTGAGTATTAAGGCCTTGTTGTTTTTAAATAAATTGTTGAAGTAAAGCTGATTAAAGAAAAATTTCAGGAAATCCAAAAAAAAAAGTAGGATAAATATATTCGAACGGCTCATCCAAAAAAAAATTTCTATCATTTTCAGAATTAATTGCCAACTCTATGGGCGATTTGAACCTTGACTTCATTTCGTTTATTTTTGGCCTTTCGGTCTTTTCAAAAAAATGAAAGCCACTTTTATGGGCTCTATGAGTCTAGGGGTTAAAAACAATTTCAGTACACAATATTTATTTTGTCTATTCAGAATAACAGAGTCTATTAAACAGACAACAGCAAATTGGCACCTACCCATCAGCGTTTTGTTAACAAAGCAAACGAACTAAAGGCTAATTTCGAAAATCGAACATTCCAGGCTACTGAGTCAAATAAAGATAGTCAAAAAAAATACCCAGTAATCTGATTCGATCAGCGCTAGTTTTATGTGCAACTTTACGCTTATGATGAAAATAAACTTCCAGCAAAACCGGTAAAAATGTACTAGAGTGGGCAATACCGTCACTGATTTGGCCGACAGGCGGCTTTACAAATCATTCATCGCTTAAAATCCCATGTTACACCTCACTGATATTTCTCTCTCCGGATTTTGTAATTCACTTCCTTTGAACATGGTAAGCACGAATAATATATAGCAAAAAAATTTGATATATTTTATGAGAAAAAAGGAGTAAGAATATTTGCTAAGATAGTATGGCATTATGCTGATTTTAGTGCATCCTAATGATGCATTTCCAGTTTGAGGGGAAATTGCTGATTATAATCACACTGGCCACACAATACTTCACCGTGATAGTATTATGAATTCATATATGAAATAATATTATTTTAACGTTTTTGATTAAATCATCTTTTAATAAGAGAAAAAAACGCAGATTCGAAAAATTTCATATCGAAATTTCAAAATAACTAATGTCACAAACGAACAGCGCGGCAGAGTTAACAGAATTTCTCATCAAACTAAGTTTGAAACAATTTTAATTAATCTCAATAATATTACGTTTTAACGGTTTACTGTTTTCTTGGGCTTTTTGTACACAAAACCAGTTATTTTTTCGTGAAAAAATTGCATTTTCCCAGATTTGAAGTGTTGATAATTCAAATAATGTTTGAGTGTATTTTGCTACAACATTGCTTTTCTGCATTTAATGGACACGGCTTTATTTAAAATCTTATTTATGTATTTTTCATAGTTTTGAGATACTACAATTTGATAATATTCAGAAGCAAACGCAGTTTATATAGCGGAATGTCATATGCCAAAAGCGTCCTTTTGTCATATGGTTTTCCGGAAACAACAAGGTTTTGGCAAAGTTAAGGAAAGTGTTTACAACTGATGTTTAACAAGTGTGAAAATATAAGTTATATTTCGAAATAGAATGTAGAAACAATTCACCCAGGTCTCCTTAGGGTTAGATGAGTAAACGTAAGTACACAATATTTTGATCTTGGTTTTATAAGTCAGTCACCTAGGTGGCACCGTAGGGTTTGTAAATGATAATTTCTGATAAAAGTATTAATTTAGGTTAAATCAAATTATAAAAGCGTTTGATGAAATCATAAAAAATAAAGTGCGCTGACATCGATATACTCACCCACTAACTTAATTTTTATGACTTTGTTATAATATATTGATTAGAATTTAGATGTTTCGACTGCCTGTTAATATTAGACTGTTTATTTCTTATATTCCATTTCAGGTATGGGCTCGGTTGTAATTCTAACATCATCTTTGGTCGTTCATAATAATGAGGCATGGTGTTCGTTTCTTCTGGTTTTTTTTTCAATGTATTTTAGAGACTCGGTTATAGGACTTAAATCATCAATTGTGTTATTAAGTGCAATTCGTTCGGTACCAGTTCGAAATATCCACAATAATTTATGTTCAACTATCTGGCTCCAAAGTTTGAAACTTTTGCAAGATTTTTCAGCTTCATTGCCTATTTGCAAGAAAACTTTGGACAGGAATTTAGTCACTGGATGTTTTTAGTTTCCGGTCGTACTGTATCTTTAGGTATAACTTTCGGAGTTTTCACCGTATTCTTTATTTTGGAATATGTTCCTGGCTTTTTCTTACAGAAGGTAGATCATCGTCATTATAGATGACATCTAGGCAGGTCGCTTGTCGGGAAAACTACTTGTATTTGGTTCTTTGATGTAGGCAAGGTAATCTAACAGGTTTCTTTCATTCTTTTCTAATTTTGAGTTTTATGTTCGCTTTCTCAAGGATTTACCACTCTATTATTCTTATAGAGATTGTCGATTTCTTGTTTAGAAAGCAAGTATAAGTAACCCAGCTTCTTCTATTTAAGAAAAAATTGATGAAATAATTTTGGGTCGTTCTGATCGATTAAATGGATGTGCGACAAGCTGAGAGGATATTTTTGTCGTAATGATAAAATTCCATGACACGATTTGGAACAGAGGGTGGATTTTTCGCTTTTGTCACGTTATCAAGCGTATTTTTGTTGATTTGAGGCTGAGCTTGAGTTTGGATTGAAATTGTAAGTATTTCCACTATTCCACTGTTGCCATAGGATGTTATCTACTATTTACTTTGAGACACTCTTTGTTGCCTTTTGGTATTTAGTATACTATTTCTATTTCGAGGGAACGTTTTTCATAATATCCAAACGATTCGAAAGTTCTTTATATCATCACTTTGTTCGTTGTGAAGCTTTACTCACAGTTCATCTTTCTTGATTTCACCGGAAAAGTATGATTCTATCTTCCTCTGGTTCCGTTCTGCCAGAATATTGAGAATCGTTCAAAATAAGAGGGGATGCATAATTCGTTTGATTAACAATTAGCCAAAATTTCGAACTTCTCGTGAAAGAATTTATTTTTTAACACGCAGTAGGTCTTTCAAGTAGCCTATATATTCGTTTGGTTGCTCAATCGTTCGGTTCGTTCGGTTAGTTTCGGCCAACATTTTCCGATAGTTCACATTTTTGTACTCTCGTATGTGGACAATTCTTTATAACAGTTTCTTTGTTGTTTATAAATATTTTTGATCATCAAATTCGATTTCGTCTAATAGAGCTGGGACGTGACGGATTGCAGAACACAGAAGTTTTTTTCTGAGTCTGGAAATGTGATAAGTCCTCGTTCTAATTTTGGAATAAAATATTTCAAATCGGAGAGTAGTGTATGGATGATCAACTTTCGGGCAAGAACAACGTGGACGAATTCGGATTATGCTGTCTTCTTTCATTAAAGACTGGCTTGTTTTCATTTGAAACTTTTATCATATTTAAATTTCATTCACTCTTATTACTTTTTTGTTGAAGTAATAGTTTAAAAGCTGTTTAAAAATAAAGAATCACGAACTGTGGTTCAAGAAGTAAATATATTTTTCTCAAAAAGACTAGCGCGTCTTGAAATAAATAACAAATTATTATTTGCGTCCCTATAGTTGAAGAAACCAAAATAAAAATTGAGAATTTTTTTAACTTATCAATGCTTATAAAATAATTCAAATTTTGCGTCTTTTGAATGGAACAAAAAAAATTCTTCTTTGAATAAAATATATAAATAGAAAATATATCTCAAAAACTTGCCGGTACCTTTAAACGGACAAAAATTTAAATACGATATTTCATATAACGAAAAAACAAAAAAATGGTACTTACAAAAACTTTTTCTTTTGTTCGACAGATAATATGCGTTACCTTGCTAAATAACAACTTAAAAAAATAGAGAATCTGTTCGATACCATAGAAATTAATTTACTAGTCGTATAATAAAAATTCAAATTTTAAGCGACTTAAAAAAAAAAAACGACTCTGCTCTGATAAAACGAGACTAAAATTAACGATCTTATAAAGAAAAAAAACCAATTATAAAGATTTCACGAAAAAAAACGCAAAGTGAATTCGGAAAATCTCAAAAATTCGCGTCTTTTTAAATGTACCGAAAAAAATGAAAAATTTTTCTCAGATCTATTAATTTACTTATAAATTTCAATTGTGCGTCCTTATAACTGGACCAAAAATTGAAAGTTCCTGTGTGGCACGTTTATTAGGTCTTAGCTGAGTTCTTAAGTATAATTGGTGAGAAGAAGTATTTATGTTTCGTGCGTGATAATATGGACAAAAAATTTTTAAAAGAAGTTACTCTCATAGAATATTTGAAAGATTCCTCAAAAAATTTCCAAATAATAAACTCACACGTTTCTGGACTGAAAATGGCAATCACTATAAATAAATGTACTCTTGAATAAGTAGTTTGCGGCCCGGACCAGAATGATACCATGAAACTCCGAACGGTTACTATGGTTCGAACAAAAAATTATAGATCTATTACTTAGGAGAACTTGTCAAAAAACTGCAGTGTAAATAGGATGTCGAGGTCTAGATTATATCAAGGAGAAAAACCAATTGCCTATTCCTCTGAGTTTTCCGTGTGGGCGATTATCTAAGAATAGAGGGCGTGCATGGGGAACAAATTTACAAATTTGTCTTGTGATACTTCCTTTACAAAATGTTTAAAAAAAATACGCCCATACGGTTATTTTCCCAAATGTGTTAATTTTTTCGCAAGGATCACGATTCTCGAATTTTTGTTCGACGGTCAAACGTAAAGACCTTAAATCCATAGGATCCAATTTATTATCATGAATATAGTAACCTTGAAGAAGTATAGAATTTTCTTGAAAAATGTTTGATAAAAAATGATTCCATTTATGAAAGCTTTATCAAACTCGCCGACCGCAGAAACGAGAGCTTCGCCTCACACTCCAAAGCCGTATTCTAAAGGCAATATTTGGCGCTTATCACGGGAAAACTAGGGAAGATATCACACTATAATAATTGTCACTGATTGAGATCAAAGTAAATTAAGATTTGAACTAACACATAACATATTTAATTGTCGAAGTTTGTAAACCTAGATAAGTCCTGCGAGAGAAGAATGGTGAGGTTCACTCACCTCTGTATTTCTTGAAAAACAACATTTTTTACTAATGACATATAAGTTACAAATACGGAGTGAAACTTTCAGGGCTATAAACGAACTGGTCTTAAACTTTGACCATATAATATACTTATCCCTTACAATACAATTATTCAATCGCCGCAGCGTCGAGTATGAAACAGTAAGAATAGGGGAAAAAAATATGCTATCACGCTGAAGAACTCAAAATCCAAGTAACCACTTGTTGTTCTATATTGGTGATTTCGATCTCGGTTAGTCTTCAATGTTTTTCTAGAGAATAATTTTTTTTTGAAAAAATTTTTTTCATTATTTTTTTGTTTCATTTATATAACTCATTTGTGAAAAAATCTATTCTCGGTATAGTAGATCTGCAGATAAAATATATAACATAATATACATCATCAGATGGAAAAAAAATCGCTAAATCACATACTTTCTCGTCAAACTGACGTCCTCTAGAACTCTTCCGATATTATGGTACTGATTCACACAATTCTATTAATTTTTAATAATTTTGGACACAAAGTCCGTTAAAAAGCTAGGATAAATACACTCTTCGACAATACCCGCCTCATCCCCTCATAAAATTTTCAACATATTTTTGAAATAAAATTTGCTAACTCTATGACATATTTGAATTTGGGTCGTGTCCGCGCGATGTTATTTCTGCGCCGTTACCCACATAATTTTTTGTGCCTATTAGTAGTCATTAATGGTTGAGGGTCGCGGTTAGAGCGCTGACGGATACCTTAATTGGGCTGATCCCAGCACATTTTATTTCATCTGTCACAACTATCTAGAATAATTTGATATATAAGCCGTCAAAAGAAAAACACTTATTTTACTTCGTCACAAGCGTTCTCACAAAACAAGTGTTTAAGATTATCGCTTTCTCATGAATATCAATTTCGTTAGTTATGGTACAACTTAATTAGCCTCAAAGGTTTCTGATTTGAATAACTCAAAAAAATTTAAAAAACTCGTCAATGATTTTATTGTAAATCTTTCTTAAGGTTCGTGGATAAACCTTAGTTTGAATCTATAACCTATTTTCATTTGAATCAAAATAAAGCTTGAATAGATATACAGGGCCCAATAGTGTTTAACAGTGGAGACCAAACAACCATTCTATTGGGTAACACAGATACCCAAGGATAAATCCCTTTTTGAGTCGAAATCCCCAAATTTTCTTATAATTGTTCTTAAAGCGAATCTCACACCCCTGACACGAATGCGTTCAGGAAATTAAATATAAATGGCATCAAACATTTTGGCAGCCAAGTGTCTGCAAGTTTTTAATCAAACTGGACTGGTTGATGACTCTATTAAATTTTATTAAAGCTTATCAATTCACAAAATATTCAGCTGCATTCCCAGGTCGAATTTTGACCGACCAAAAGCATGAAAATTTTCTTGGATTATTTGTTCAAATACTTTTTAGGTAAGATTATTAATCGTATATATATAAACTCGGAAGAACCCTTTCCAAGGACTCTACGAATTTGGCTGTGTATCAATACGCACCTATCTCTCTAGAGCTCCTTTATTTGTTCCGAAGACCACAAATCAGATCGTGACAGCAATCAACAATAACACAGTTTTTACGATACATTTTGTGAATACATGTTTCAAAACTTTCTTTTTCCAACCACGAAAGATACCGGTCCTATCTAATGTGATAAGTCCTTCCCAAGGACTAATATAATAGGAAATCCCATAGGCAATTCAAAACCAAGCAATACAAAACGGGGGGTTATTTTCGAATCCGATAGTCGCCCGATTCAATCAAATCGGAGTCCATGATGAAAACGTTTTTCAAATTCAGCTACTAGATCTATCCCTGGAGTGGTTTCTTCTTTAGATTTTAGATAGTTGTATCCTATTTGACCTTTGATTGGATCATAATAGATGTGTGGTTGAGGAGGGGAGCCATTCCTACCAACTTCCTTAAGACCCCTTCACCACATGAGGTCCTGCCTTTCCTGTTCTATTTCAGCCCACGATGCGAGTTATTTACTATAAGTCGTAAAAAGGTCAATATAGTCTATAAGTCTTTAGCGTCCTAAAACCACCTTTGCCCTAAATAGTGATCCGCGTCTATATACAGGTCCTTTGAGTGTTACTTTTAAACGCTATGTCGCTATACTATTGTATTTTTGCGGATAAGGCCTATTGTTATGATTTCTATATCAAAATACGTTTTTACACCCGGACCATAGAGTATGATATTTAGCTGATATCATTTTAACAATACTTTTGATTTCAGGAATTTAAACTTAAACATAAATTAATGCATATATATTTACATTTTTACAAATTTGAACAATTCATCTTTAAAATAATAATTTCATCTCAATATATCAAATGTGACTCTCGAAAATTACCTGTTGTTATACTCCTCCAATTGGTGTTCCCATACATGATACCACTAAATAAGTACTTCCTCGCATCCCGTTACTCCTATTATGTATAAAATAGTGGTGTTAATTATCAATCGGTCGAGTCCGTCAAATACTGTTGCCCTCTGAAAAACTTGATGACCAATGGTTAAAACTTGAAAAAATAAAAATTGATACAAAATAAATATTGTGTAAGTTATTCAAATGTATTTTTCAATAAATTTTGGTAACATAGTTCAATAAAACAAGCTAAGTTGGAAAAAACTGCTTTCTCGTGTCGTGATTTCCAGAGGGGTGAAAGATGCGTAAATCTCCCATACCAATTTTGTGTTCGACTATATTTATGATTCAGGGTTAGAAAACAATGCAGCATAAGTGGGCTCAGTGTTCGAGCGCAGGCTCTTTTATAGGTTGATTCCTGAACAATTTGATCCGCTTTACATCGGATATGACATAAAAGACCTGGAAATTTTTGGATTCAAATCCAACATGAGAGTTTGCCACGAGGATTCAAAATGCAGTTAAATTTCTTTAGGAGTGAGCGCTCCCCTTTTTCAAAAATAATTGTATCTTACTTTTTTTGACAATTCTCTCAAAAAATATAAAATGGTGCTGCTGCATTCAAACAGTTTCAGATCTCGATAGTGAACTCCAGGAAGCTTGAGTTTTTATGTCGCTGCTTGCTTCTTGAAGTAATTTTGCTTATCAAAATTAAAATGAGACTATTAAAAGAATTATAAAGAATTTTCATCCGTCGAACTCATCTGTTGTGTTAATTTATTTCATGTGAGGGGATTTTCTTAATCTTCTGATTAAAAATTCAGAAAATTAACAATCTATTATGCTCCCGTATTTTTTCTAGGAAGATAGTTTTAGTCGTTTCAAATGAATGAGCTACGCAATTCTATTCTGGTTTTGTCTAGAAATAGTTGGTCTACTTCGAAGAACTAATAATCTTGTTGATCCCACTACTTCATAAGCGGTCTTATGGTAGAACAACTTGTTTTATAAACGTTATTTTTGACATAAATACTGTTCTTGTTGATTATGACTCGAAACCTTTTCGAGCCAACAGGAGTGTGATTGATATCGTTTTCGCTTGTTTTGTGAGTAACTTACATTTAATGTAGGTAATACCTAATAGCTTATCAGGTCATGTCAGTCACTCACAAAACGAGCGAAAACGATATTATGTCCACCATTAATATGGGTGGATTATTCTGAAACTTCTTGTGAGTTAATGATATCGAAAATCCTCCCTACTGCGCCTTTAACACCGGTAAGCGTAACTATGGAGCCATGGTCCAATCAGAATACTTGATTGTCGACTTAATTCAAGAATCCCGCTATTTCATTGGTCACTTTCGCCTACTGGTGTTAAAGGGCAGTTGGGAGGATTTACGATATATGTTAACTCCTACAATTTTGTTTGTTTGTTTTAGTTTATTGCTCAATATGAAAGGAATCAAGGCTTACTGTGCCTTTGTTAATACAGAAAAGTACAGTAATTAGTACAGATGTTTTCAACAAAAGCTTATACGATTGGACGTATAATCATCGTGTATGATAACGGCTAGTATTTCAAACATATTACAAACCAAGATTTTTGTATTTTTTAATTTGTCACGTGTTATGTTTTTATTTATCGAAATCGAGAAGTACTCATCTTTGATTGCAAAAAAAGGTTTATTTTTTTTTATTACGAAAAGATGCTCGACAGGGAAATGTTTTTTATAAAATAATACTACAACAGGCCCACTGTTATTTATTTTTTTTGAGTTTCTATTTATTTCATTTTCAATTTCTGATGCTGAATCCGATGCGAAGCCCGTTCTAACTGTATTATTTATAGACAGCAGAGTTTTATTCGACGGATTGACTTGTCGTGGTGGTGGACCTGAATACTACTTTTATCGGAATATTTATATTTTTTTCGATTTTTTTTGATGAAATTTGCATTCGAGAATGATTTTCTAGCCCATTTCTTGTAAAAAATTTTCGTTACAGTTTTTGTTCTCCCAAAAAATTATTTCGTACCCAGCATTTAATTTCTTTTTTAGAAATGCCGAAAATCAAGAAGATCCCGCTGAAGACGCTGGGTACCAAAGAGCACGATGAAAGTTTGGTATCTTTGGCCGATTTGACCATTAAGACGGTACAAAAGATGAAATAAATGGTTATTAATAAAAAAAGTGTACAGATACTATTGTTATTTTAGCACTCGCAGATGACACGGCCCAAATTGTAAAACATTTTTCTAAACAAGAAAAATAATGTTACTCTCGTGGCCGTACAATCCGGAACAACTTCTGGACTCACAGTCTTTTCACGGTCACGCGTGACCATGGTGTTTAAATTAAGCGTTTAACCTTCGTTTTATAATCAACATATCTCCTATTCACACTTTTGTTAATATCCCGGCCCTACTACTTAAAAACACACTACGTTTCCTAATCAGGGCCGAGATATTAACAAAAGTGTGAATAGGGGATATATTTTCACTTGATTATATGATAATTCTGATAATTTCCTGCAATCGTATCAAAACAAATGTTAAAAACTAATTTAAAGGCATCAAATGGCGATAAGAAAATATAAACGTAAGTACACAATATTTTGATCTTGGTTTTATAAGTCAGTCACCTAGGTGCACCGTAAGGTTTATAAATGATAATTTCCCATAAAAGTATTAATTTAGCAGTTAAATCAAATTATAAAAAGGTTGATGAGAAAATCATAAAAAAATAAAGTGCGCTAAAATCCGATATACTCACCCACTACTTAATTTTTATGACTTTGTTATAATATATTGATAAGAATTTAGATGTTTCGACTGCTGTTTAATATTAATAGACTGTTTATTTCTTATTTCCATTTCAGGTATGAGCTCGGTTTGTAATTCTTTAGATCAAAGGATCTTGGTCGTTCATAATAATGAGGCATGGTGTTCGTTTCTTCTTGGTTTTTTTTAATGTATTTTAGAGATTCGATTATAGGACTTAAATCATCAATTGTGTTATTTAAATGCAATTCGTTCGGTACCAGTTCGAAAGATCCACAATAATTTATGTTCAACTTATCTGGCTCCAAAGTTTTGAAACTTTTGCAAGATTTTTCAGCTTCATTGCCTATTTGCAAGAAAACTTTGGACAGGAATTTAGTCACTGGATGTTTTAGTTTCCGGTCTACTGTATCTTTAGGTATAACTTTCGGAGTTTTCACCGTATTCTTTATTTTTGGAATATGTTCCTGGCTTTTTCTCACAGGAAGGTTTAGATCATCGTCATTATAGATGACATCTAGGCAGGTCCGCTTGTGCGGAAAACTACTTGTATTTGGTTCTTTGATACTAGTGGCAAGGTAAACTGACAAGGTTTCTTTTATTTCTTTGTAATTTTGAGTTTTATAGTTCGCTTTCTCAAGGATTTCACCACTTATTTAGTAAAGAGATTGTTCGCATTTCTTGTTTAGAAAGCAAGTATAAGTAACCCAGCTTCTCTATTTCAGAAAAAAGTTGATGAACTAATTTTGGGTCGTTCTGATCGATAAATTGGATGTGTTCGACAAGCTGGAGGATATATTTTTGTCGTAATGATAAAATTCCATGACACGATTCGGAAGAGAGGGTGGATTTTTTGGTTTTAGTCAAGTTATCGAGCGTATTTTTGTTGATTTGAGGCTGAGCTTGAGTTTGTTGAAAATTGTAATATTTCCGAATTCCATTTCCATTGGTGTTATCTTATTTCTTAGACACTCTATTTGTTGTTTTGTATTTTTTATACTATTTCTATTTCGAGGGAACGTTTTTCATAATCATCCAAACGATTCGAAAGTTCTTTATTATCATCACTTTGTTATCGGTTGTGAAGACTTATACTCAGTTCCATCTTCTTGATCACCGAAAAGTATGTTCATACTTCCTCTGGTCCGTTCTGCCAGAATATGAGAAATCGTTCAAAATAAGCAGGTGCATAATTCGTTTGTAACAATTACCAAAATTTCGAACTTCTCGTGAAAGAATTTATTTTTATAACACGCAGTAGGTCTTTCAAGTAGCCTATATTCGTTTGGTGGCATCTTTATCGATTCGGTTGTTTCGGCAAAACATCTTGATTTCACATTTTGTACTCTCGTATGATGGACCAAATTCTTCTAATAACAGTTTCTTTGTTGTTTTAAGTATTTTTGTCATCAAATTCGATTTCGTCTAATAGAGCTGGGGTGCACGGATTGCAGAACACAGAAGTTTTTTTCTGAGTCTGGGAAATGTGATAAGTCCGGTCGTTCTAATCTTTGGAATAAATTTTCAAATCGGAGATTATTGTGATGATCAACTTTCGGGCAAAACAACGATGCGAATTCGATTATGCTGTCCATTCTTTCATTAAAGACTGGCTTGTTTTCATTTGAAACTTTATCATAATTTAAATTTCATACTACTTTTATTACTTTTTTTGTTGAAGTAATTAGTTAAAGCTGTTAAAAATAAAGAATACAGAACTGGTTCAAGAGTAATATTTTTTCTCAAAAAGATAGCGCGTTCTTTGAAATAAATACAAATTATATAATTTGCGTCCCTATATTGGACCAAAAAAAATTGAGAATTTTTTAACTTATCAATGTACTTATAAAATAAATTCAAATTTTGCGTCTTTTGAATGGAACAAAAAAATTCCTTCTTTGATAAAAATTTTAGAATATATCTCAAAAACTTGCGTCTTTATAAACGGACCAAAAAAATTTCGTTCTCTATAGATATTACAAAAAACATCTCAATATTTGCGTCCTTCTAAATACACTTAAAAAATGAGAATGTTTCGATCCTATTAATTTACTTATATATAAAAATTCAAATTTTGCGTCCTTATAAATGGACCAATTAAAATTTCCGACGCAATAGAATTTTCGAAATCTCAAAAAATTCGCGTCTTTTTAAATGTACGAAAAAATGAAAATTTTTCTCGATCTTAATTTACTTATAAATTTCAAATTTTGCGTCCTTATAACTGGACCAAAAAAATTGAAAGTTCTGTGTTTTTTTTCTTCTGAAGTACTTTTAAAGTTGGAAAAGTTGCGTCGTGATAAATGGACAAAAAATTTGGTACTCAATGATATTTAAAGTCTCAAAAATTTCCATATAAATCAACGTTCTGGACTGAAAATGATACTAAATAAATTACTCTTGAAGTAGTTCCGGCCCGGCGTAACTCCGAAAGTTACTATGGGTATAGATTATACTTCAGGAAGTCAAAACGGTATTCTGTCCTGCGATTATCTAAAGATAATCTGTGGTACAAATTTGTTTTTGATCTTCCTTTAAAAAGTTAAAAAAATAGTTGAAAATTTTTCGGTCGATAGGTCGGCTGGATTGGTCGGCTGGATGTCGGTGATTAGGCGGCTGGATTCGTCGGCTTAGCGTAGGTTTTTATTCTTTCTTTCGAGCGGGTTTTTTTTTGACTTGGATGGCTGGATGGATTTATTTCTTCTTTCGAGGCGGGTTTTTTATACTTGGGTTGGTCTGGATCGGCGTTATTTCTTCTTTCGAGGCGAGTTTCTTATACTTGGATTGGTCTGGATCGGCGTGATTTCTTTCGAGACGGAGTTCTTTTAAACTCAGACACCAGTTAGTTATTTTTGCTACAACATTGCTTTCTGCATTTAATGCGACACGGCTTCATTTAAAATCTTATTTATTTATTTTCATAGTTTTGAGATACTACAATTTGATAATATTCAGCAGCAAAACGCAGTTTATGTAGCGGAAATGTCATATGCCAAAAGCGTCCTTTTGTCATATGGATTTCCGGAAACAACAAGTTTTGGCAAAAGTTAAGGAAAGTGTTTACAACTGATGTTTAACAAGTGTGAAAATATAAGTTATATTTCGAAAATAGAATGTAGAATAAATTTTAATTGACCAAGAAAAAATTATTTTTTCGTTGGAACGAGAAACTTCGCAAAAAGACGCTGAGAACATTACTTTTTTATTTGGAGTAAGCCCTCATTTTTTAGAAAATTTTGAAATTATCGAACATTTTTTCTTGATCTTTGAAAAATTCTGAACAAAATGTACTGTTTCATTTTTTCATAACTATCATCGATTTTCAATGCTGAAAAAACGATAACAGCCTCAATCAGACTTAAAACGAGTAAGAAAATATTTATTTTCTCAAAACTGAAATTAAAAAAAAAATTTAAAATTACAACATGTTATTTTGTACAATAATGTTTGATACCGTCGAAAATTATTTTAAAAAATCTCATTTATAAAAAATTCTGATCAAAATTTGGCAAAGAAAAATAAAGAAAATAGGATATTTTTGATTGCATTATTATCCTGAAAATCTTAAAAATTATATCTTACCTAATTCTACTTTTATTTAGAGATAAAAACAGTTAGCCAATGTGTCCCATCTGAGACGTTTTTGGTGAAGCTAAAAAATTTGAGTTTTATTATTTGCTTTATTTGGTTCTTAAATCTTTAAGAACATAGAACTTTTATTTTTAATTGGTTTTCTTTGAGAACTGCATCAAATAACTTGAAATGCAGTTTATAAATTACAACACTAAAAATAGAGAAAAATGGACGAAAATGAATATGTTGAAAATTCCATTGACGAGTCTAAATTAGACGAAACCCCAAAAGCGAAAAAAAATAATAAATTAGTGTATTTATTTATTTCTGTTATTGCTGCTGCACGGATAGCACATGGATTTTTTATTTCTATTACTGGTCCCACACTGAAAGGTTTTTTAATGTAATGTTTTTGGCGTATAAAACCGGAATCAGTCATTATATTTTAGTTAAATAACCGGTAATCGTATTTGCCGTGTGAATGAAGCTAGTTGTATAAAGACAGGTTTCTTAGCATTATCAAGCGGGTCGGCCCGAAAGTTCGACGTATGACAGGCTACTATACGGATTACAGACCCTCAGAAGACAGATTCTGAATATTTGAAAAATGCAGAGTCTGCACTTTTGATTGGTTGATCCCTTCCAAATATAATCAATGAAATCGGCCTATTCTGCAATCCAAGGTTTTGATTAGGTGATAGTATCCTGCGTTGTTAGTATCATTCAAATATTAGGGATCTGTCCTCTGCGGGCCTGTAATCCATACCGCGTGAGTTTCAAGTGGCGTCGAGGCCAAAAGTGAATTGTTTAACTGAATCCAATACAGTCGGTTTAGTCCTATTAGGTTTTATCTTTCAAATTGTAAAATACGGAATAATTGTATTCTGATCTAGTATCAATTTTACCAATTTACTTTTAACCTCGATGTTACTTCAGTCTCACGCGGTACAGAGTGAGTTTTTCTTCATGATATTTTCTTTCATGATATCGACCGTAAAGAATTGTGATTTCCGTACAAAAATCACCTCATGTCATAAACATATAAAAATAAATCGAAAAAATCAAGGTCAAAAATTGTAATTTTGAATTGACATTTTGTGTACAAATGCACAACTCTCACATTATTAACTTTTGAAAACAAATGATTCTCAATGAGAATCTCATATCATAGTTTCAGTAAAACTTTTAACATCAATGATGTTACATCATGCAGAGGCAAAAAAACATGTGCATCGATCGACCTTTTTGTTTTATCTCTATAAAAAATGTGTTGACGCAAAAAGTCTCTAAATTGGAAGCAAAACGTGAACAATACAAAAACGTCGTACAACTAGAATTTTAGTGGTAGTTTTTAATACATGTTACATGTATAAATGGAAAAGCTTCACTGCAAAAATAAAGATAAATAAATTGAAAAACAAAAAATTTCGTTAATTTGACATATAGAAGACTAATCTTAGTAACATCGCCCTGCGGTCGCTTTTCTAACCTCCGCGATGAGCAGAAAGTTCGTTGCGGTATTTTAAGACTAATGAGCGTCCGTCATTGGCTAACAGCTTTCGCCCCAGGGGCGACGCCCCTGAACGACACTTATTGTTCTAAAAAATCCGCAACTAACTTTCTGCTCATCGAGTAGGTTAGAAAGGCGACCGCAGGGCGATGTTCCCAAGATTAGTATTCTATATCCTTTTCCCAAGCAAAGTTCGCCTCAGTATTAAATAGGGTCCATACTGTTAACGGTTCGGCTTTTGGAAGGGACTTATTCGATTGAGTTTTTTGATTGCTCGCCATGACCAAACACCGAATCGGACCATTTTTTTTAAACATTTGAGAACTATTTTCTTTCATTTTTCGTTGAATGGATGGGCGTTTCCAAAGGCCTGAATGTTAACGGTGTGGACATCCTATTAACTGCTGAGAGGCACTTTGGATGAGAAAAGGATATGGCTGATTTACGCCCTTTTGTAAGCAAAATATTGGCATTTTAGTTTATTAAACTTTCATGGACTAAGATTCATACTCCGTATATGCAAAGTACGGTACCTTTTGAACTACTTTAGCTTGGTAACATTTTGTTAAATATTTCATAAAATCAAAATTGTTTTCAAATTAAAAAACCCCTTATTTTGCCATCTCTTGCTTATAATACAAATGTTACCGTCGCGGAAATCTCGAGTGTTTTTACTTACAGAGGCCTAGGAAATATATTAGGCGCTGTCTTTGCTGGAATTGTTTTTCCAAGACTTCCTTCAGGAACAGTTAAACTGATGACAATTGGTGCAACTCTCTGTTTCAATGGTTTTGCAATAGCAGTGATGCCTCTCGTTAATAGCCAGGGTGAATATTTTCAAAAGTTATGCTCAAATTTTTCTAGAAGATACTAAGATAAAGTTAAAAGTAGATAAATAAATGTTATGTCTTTTTTTTGTTAGTTTGATTATATCTATAACGGTACTTGTTGGGGCTTTTATGCCACTTTTCAGCCAACATTTTCATTTAATTCAGCTTTTAAAAACGACTCACCCGATTAAATTCTTAGATAGCTCAAACTGAGCACAAATATTCAGAGAAAAACAAAAAATGGTCTGAATCAGACCATTGTTTTCAATTTTTCAACAAAAACTGATAATTAAACAATTTCAGTAATCTTAGAAAAAACTAAAAAGGGTCCGATTTGGACCAATTTTTCTATTTTATTATGCACTAGATATTTGTGCTCAGTTCGAGCTATCTAAAAACTTAATCGGATTAATCATTTTCAAATGCCGAATTATATAAAAAATTTGGCTAAAAAAGTGGCATAAAAGCCCCAGCACTTACCGTGATAGATATGATACAAATTGTATGTTGATTATTTAATAAAGACTGTATTTTACTAAACGTTGTACAGTGGAATTTGAACTATACAACTTTTTCCTCAAATACAGTTCAATTTCATAAAATAGCACAAAATATAAAATTATACCGGTATATCGACTCAAATATATAAGGTCGATATAAATATAAGGTATTTTTGAGGTGAAATTGTATTGATTTCTGGTAATGTTCAGTTTCAGGGTGATTCTTAAGGGGGTCCGGTCCCCTAAAAAAAAGTATACTCAGAATAACTAAATCGGACAAAAGATATTCGAATTGGGTGGGTGGTCTCGCTTCTCTGGTGGATGCCCTGGTTAGCTAATTAGGAGCGCGCTGAAAGGTCAAACCAAATTTTCTAAATTCCTTTAAATAAAAAACTCGAGATTTTATAATTTTCTTTCAACCACTTAAGAACCGCAAATAAAGTTCTTCCTGTTAAATAAAAATTAACAATTTCAAATTTCTGTATATTTTGGAAGTTATCGGTAAAAACATATTTAATGCAACAAGGAATCCTAAGTACCTTTTTATTCAGCAACACACTTTATACCTCGTTTTTTGGATCCGGAGAAATTTTGTGTCGAGCTTTTGTAATTTGTGAGGTGGCGAAAATTCCTCTTTGATCAAAGAACGCGCTCCAGTACACAAGAAAATATATTTACCGCTTTCTGATGAAAAATAATTAAGATAAGTCCCTGCTTGAACAGTTTTAAGCTAAGATTTCAGAGGAATAACCAATATCGGAATATAAAGTTGGTTTTTGAAATAATAGGTCCTAGGATCCTTGTTTAATTGAATATGTTTTTTACCGATAACTTCCAAAATATACAGAAAATTAAAAATGTTTTTTATTTTAATTTAAGAGATGGCCTTCCATTTTGCGGTTTTTCCTAATTTATGGTGGAAGTAATTATAAAATCCCGATATTTTTCAAGGATTTAGTAAATTTTGTGTTATTTGACCTTCAGCGGCGCCTCCTACTTATTAGTTAACGCAAGGCATCAACAGAGAAGCGAGACCAACCACCAATCGGATTTGTTTGTCGATTTAGTAATTCGAGTATACTTTTTTTTAGGACGCGGACCCCTTAAACTGTCATACCTTTTCACAACCCTGAGTCCATCCTTTAAAAATGGCTTGTTAGGGCTCTATAGCGTGTGTTGCGGGATCCACTAATGTGTCTTAGTATTGTTCTCGAGTATGATTTCAGGCAAGGGTGCTTTTGATATTGAGAACCGCGCAAAAGTTGATCGGTATGTATCACTCAGCAACACTAAACAAACATCAGTGGGATTCGAACCACGCACTATAGAAAATACCAAACTTTTTCAGACGACTAGTTGGGAAAAGGGATATTGAGTATATAATGGCCAACTTTCATGAGTAACTTCCAGTAAAATGAGTAGCCTATTAAAGCGCAAACAAAACCCACTAGTTTTTCCCACGGTTTGACATTAAAGCGCTTTGTCGCTAAATGTTGTCGCAGTTCTCCTAACCGAAATGCCATTTGGGTGGAGTTTCACCCGTTGTACTCAACCACTAAACAACTTAAGGGAGTGGTGTCGCAAATTTGAGCCTCTTCCAAGGTCCTTTCTTGCCAAACTTAGCAAAAGGTGATTTCCAAAAACATTTGAAAATAACAAACCAACCTTCGCGGTAATTTTGAACTTAACAGTAATCTGATACAATCTCACCTGCCGACACCTACGCTTTTAAAAAAAGCTTCTTAAAGACACGCAAGTTGCGTAACCTACTACCTTCAATTTTCAATCATTTTTTTATTATTTTTTTTGTGTCAGGCTCCAAAAAAGCCTCACCACATAATGGCATTATTTGTCTTTCACATCGGAATTTTAGATTTTGGGCGGGCCAAAAAACGAAAACAAAATTATTGATTTATTATGATTAAATTGAAACGTGCGGCTTATTTTTTTTTTTGACGCTACCAGTTAAAAATTGCACAAAATCCGTTAAAGTGTTTGAATTTACGGAAAAAATTATTTTGAGCATTGTTAATCTGGTTTCTAAATTTTGTCAAAAATTTAGGCTCAAAATGAAAAATTGAACCATGGCCCCAAGAGACGCCGAAGCAAAATTTCAAAAAAAATCTCTCTAGTTTATTGTTTGAACAGGTCATTGTGCTTTCAGATGCAGTATGAGTCGTAACTATATCTCTCAAACTGGTGTGGAGGAGATAGCTTTTGCCTGAGCTCTCCCAAACTGATCATTCGAAATTTTTAATTTTTTTTGCGTTTTTGTCCGCCGAAAGCAAAAGTTTTAAAACAAAAGCAATATTGCACGATTGGTTCTGTTAGTTACAAATGTTTTTGAAAATCACTCTTGCTAGTTGAACGTGAATGACCTTGGAAGAGCTCAAATTTGCGACACCCACTCCCTTAAGTCACTTTTTGAACACATAATAAAAATATAACAGTGAACAAAATTTTTTTATACGTTTTTTATTTTGACGATCAGAAATACAGAAATAACTCAGTTAATACAGATAAACCAATATGTGGAGTATAGATTCGAACGCAAGACCAATCGCATTGCTAATTCCCTGAATTATGTTTACCTGTGATGAGTTTATGGCTTGTTGGAGGAATTGCATTGATTACAACTTTTACATCCAGTTATTTCAATACTGGACTAGGATAGGAATAAAAATATCAACTCCAGTAGTTTATTTAAAAACAGTCAGGGATTTCCAATTTTTAAATTTTTTCTTTATTTATAAAAAGAATCACTTGTTCTTGTTATTTGGGGTCCAACCGATTCAGCATGGGTGATTGCTATTTATCACGACTACGGTTTTTTAAATACAATTTGAAATCTGAAGTAAATTTTTGAATTTCTTTAATAACCGACTTCAAGCCTTTTTCACCATCGGTGGTTTTCTAGCCCCTTTTTTGATCCAATTATTCAAAAGTTCTGATGCCCTCAAAAATTGTGGAGGAGACACAGAAGAAGAAGATATTCCAATTGCAAGTGACAATTATTGGGAGAATATGGATTTGGATATCATACCGCCATATTTGATAGTGGGCGGATTTGTTGCAATTTGTGGAATTTTTACTATGATTTGCGCTAAGAAAAAATTGACTGAAAAATTAACAAGAAAGGTCTTAAAATATTTCTTAAATAAATTAAAATGGTTGTCGTTTATCAGTGTCAAGAAAAAATTCTTATTTGAATATTATTCACGAAAATAAACACAATAACACGCATTTGGGTAGTTGTTTTATTTTAAAGCATGGTCAGGAAAGCTTCTTTTGATGGTTGCGGGAATCCTTCGGATGAAATTAGTTGAAATTTTTATATTTTTGTAAAATGAATGATTTCTGGGTAAACAAGTCATAAAAAGTACCCCTCAAATAGGCTCAAATACGGTTTCTTGATGATGCTCGAACCAAATCAGCACACGTTCTGTTTAAAAAATCTAAAAATTATATTCTACCTCAAAAACTCACACAGGTGATACATTTTCCAGAAATAATTCATCATTTTTATACGCTCGTTTCTGATTGGACAAGCAGTCCGTGAGCTTCGGAAAATCTTTAGGTTGCAAGGTATTTGTTCGGTATATCCCTTTATTACACTTTGGTTAGAAAGTGTAGTTGGGAGATTTTTCTAGAATATTTAAGTCTACGCTTTCTAACTACGCATTCTAACCAAACTGTTATAAAGGGGTATTAGTGAAAAATTAAATTTCATCGAATATTTGTACTTCTTCTGTAATTTGTTATTGAAAACAATTGATTTTGTTTTTTTAAGCGACGACCAAGTTGGTCGGACCAACCCCTTAAATTTTCGAAATTCACGTTATCTATCGCGAAAAAATTATTTCTTCCAATTTTTTTACTCCTTATAAAGTGAGAAAAAAAATATTGTCGACACCCGTGAAGAAAAGCCAGTTTTACAATTACTGTTATTTTTTGGATTCACTATGATAATTCATGCTTGCGCGGCAAATGCTGATACAATATTCCAGTCTTATATCTATTATTACACTCTCTGTAGTGAGACATTTTATTGGGAACCGGAAAAAGCAAATTTGATGAACATAGGAACAGATTTTTTCAACGAAATAAAGTATCAATACAGAACGACGGTTTGGAAAGTTTTCAGACATTTCGAAAAAAATATTTCAAAAATCTTAGAGATTGAAAGAACTCTCTAGCTCCTTTCAACAAAAATAATTTCACAAAACTACACTTAGAAAAATTGCTCGTAAATAACATCATTTTGGTTGAATGGAACTAGAGAATTTTTCTAATTTTAGAATTTTGGGGAAATTTTTCGAAATCTTTTCCGAAACCTGATATGTCATTTTCTAAAATCAAGTGCCCCCCAGTCGTCAAAAGGGTCTTCACATCATTAATATTTCGACTTTTGGAAACCACTTCTTTGATGGACTTCTTAAAGAGCTCAAAACGACAAAACATACCAGTTGTGTTTCCAATTTCTTTTGGCTTTGGCGAGACTAACTCTAAGGTCCAATAAAAAAGAGCGAAGAAGAGAAATGGCCTTCTGTTTTTTAGGTCCACTCAAAACCCTATTAAATTAAAACTCAATCACTATTTATAAGAAAATCTCAAGATAAAATTGGTCGGAAGATTATTAGATTTCTTAGTGATTTCTTAGTCATTTTGAGCTATCTAAGAACTCGTCCGGATGAGTCGTTTCCAAAAACCGAAATTTAAACAATGACACCCTATTAACTATTTCAATGCATATCCCTTAAACACCTTAATGTTAATCAAGGATGTGTGGGTTTGAGGAAACTCCTGGGGCCACTCCTAGACACTCCTGGGGCCACTCCTCAACGCGCACACCCTAAATTAACATTAATGTGTTAAAGGGCACACCAGGGTTGTAAAAAGGATAGGGATGGTTGGGGATGGGGGTCTTTGATGTGATAGGATAGGATGAGATAGGGATGGATTCTGAGGGGATGGTCATCCCCAATCTATCCCTTTTCATCCCCAATTCAATCCCCTCCGATCCCCAATTCATCCTCTTTTTAGATGGAAATCTTCGTTATTATAAAAAAAGTTTTCAGGATTTTTTTATGTCGTAGAATGACCCAAGGGCAGTATGTTATTTTTTAGGGCTAGATTGGTTCTAAGTCAGTAATAACAGTAGGGTATCGGGTCTTAAGCCGGTTATCATAAAGGGGTAATCAACCCTGAGGCGATATTTTTAAGCTTAAAATATTCAAACCAAAAATAGCGAAAAGTACTTTAAAGTCGAAAAAATAACACCAGAAGGCAGTAGAGAGCAAAATTAGAAAATATAAGGATTTCAAAAAAACTGTTTTAAAGCCCTTGCCACGACAATATGGGCATTGAGTCATGGGCATATGATAAGATGCCCAATCGATTTTCGGCCAAAATCGACCAGTTAGAATTAATTTTTCATGTATACTAGTTTTTGCCAAATTTTATAGCGGGTATTTTATTATGAATATTTTTTTTTGAAAATATATATTTTTTCGAAAAAATGATAATTTATCACGAAAAATGGTAAAATCGGGNTTTTTTGACCAGCAAATTTGCTAAAAGCAACTAAAAGAAGTGATTTATTTTTTTTATGAAAGTTCAGCAGGACCTGCCTTGGATGATATGTTCAGAAACATTGGCTAGGGTTAGCTACTTGAAAAAAGAATTTTTGAAATTTTTTTTGTTGAATAAAGTTTAAGTATTTCGAAAATTCACATCGGAAAAAATCAAAAAAAAATTTGCTGTCCTTTAAGGCAATTTAAAAATTTCGAAAAAATTTTTCGAAAAAATATTTCGAAAATTTTAAATTGCCTGAAACGCCAGCCAATTTTTTTTAAATTTTTTCCCAGTGTTAAATTTCGAAACACTTAAAAATTATTCAAAATTAAGATTATTGTTAGAATTTTTAAATTTCGATTTTAAAATTTACATTCGAATTTCATTCTGAAGAAACCAAAGATTGAAATTACAAAAAAAACATTCCAAGAATCAAGTTCGGAAAAAGATAATTCTAGAATTGAAAGTATTCGATTCAAATTCAAAATTTTATAACAGAAATGGAATTTAGAAATTTAAGTTCGAAGAATAATAATTTTAAAATATTTAAATCCAGTTTAACCAAAATGTAGAGTTCCGAAATTGAATTACAAAAAATATATTAAGTATCGTTCCCAAATTTTTGAAATCCCGTATTCCCCAAATTATATAAATTTAAATACAGTCATTTAAATTCCAATTATCAAGTTCGATAACAAGTCCCTAATAAAAAAGGATTTTATGTTTCAACATCTTTTAACAAAATAGCCACCAAGATCGGCCAAACCGCAATAAAGGGGGATAATAATTTTTTAATTTAATTTTCTTGAAAAATAAGCCCCAAATCGGCTGAAGGCGATAAAAAAGTAGTTATTAATTTAAATTTTATTTCGTTGAAAAATGCGTCCCAATCGGCCAAAGGCCGATAAAGGGGGTTATATATTTCAAATTTAATTTGTTGAAAAATGAGCCCCATATCGGCCGAAGGCCGATAAAAGGGTGATGTTATATTTTTTAATTTAAAATTAAGTTAAAAAATGAGCCTCAAATCGGCCAACGGCAAATAAAAGAGGATTTTATTGTTTCTTATTTACTTTTGAAAGAAAATTAACAAATTGTATAGAAATTTTGAAACTTTTGTTTAAAATTTGAGACTTTTTTGAATTGGTCATTTTTTTTAAATTTAACAAAAATTTGAGAATTTCAATATTCTAAAAAATCAAATTTGAATTTTTTTTCGAATTCGAAAACTTTCTTCAAATTTGAATTATTTCGCAACAAAATAAATTTTCTTTATTTTTTTAAATTTTCTTTAAGATTTCTTTGTTTGAAATTTGACAATTTTCTCAAAAATTTGACAACTTTCTTGAAAACTTGACAATTTTCTCATAAATTTAACAAATGTCCTAAAACATTTTATAAAAATTCTAATTGTTAAATTTTTCTCTTAAAAATTTTCTCAAAAATTTGACAATTTGAAAATTGTCAAGTTTTTGAGAAAGTTGTCAAATTTCTAAGATAAATGTCAAATTTTTGAGAAAACTGTAAAATTTGTGAGAAAATTGAAAATAAAAAAGAAATTTATTGTTTTGCAAAAATATTTTAATTCGAAGAAAGTTTTTGAATTAGGAAAACATTTTTAAAATATGAGTTTTTAAGGGGGTAGTGTCCGCTAAAAAAGTTAGACTGAAAGTCTGATATAGTACAAAACAGCCCAAAAAACGATTGGTGATAGTCTCGTAGCTTTTCTATGCTCCCACAAGAGGGCGGCAAAATCGAAAACGGAGGTACCATTTTCTCCTTAACTACATATCCGATCAACTTCATTAATGTGTCAAACTGAGCAAATTCTCAATAAGCAAAAATATTGCGATGGTTTTCTGTCTGGCTTTATAAAATTACAGTAGATAACCTTAAAAAGGTGGTATTTTGGCCAGTTTGGTACAATTTTTTCAAAAACCGCTCATCAAAATTTGTTTTAACTACGCTCATTCAATTTTTCATACAATTGCAAACAAAAATTGCGAACTAAATTTTCTATTTACGTCATCAAAAAATTAATACATGTATAAAAATAATGCTAAAATTCAGATTTTCAAAATTTTGAAGGGTTATGTCTGCAAACAATTTGAAAACCTTTTATCAAATTGGCCAATTTTTTCAAAATTAAACTTAAATGGTAAACCTTTGATTTCAAACTCATAAAATTTTAATTAATTTTCTGAAAATTTTGCAATTTTTTCTGCTAATTTGTCAACAAAATTAAATGAAAAACATAAAATCCCCTTTTATAGGCCTTCGGCCGATTTGGGGCTCATTGTTCAGCAACATTAAATTAAAAACAAAGAATCCTCTATAATCGGCGTTCGGCCAATTTGGGGCTCATTTTTCAACAAAATTTAATACAAAACATAAAATCCCCTATTATCGGCCTTCGGCCGATTTGAGGCTCATTTTCCGACAAAATTAAATAATAAACATAAATCTATTTTTATCGGCCTTTGGCCGATTTAAGGCTCATTTTACAACAAAATTAAATTAAAAATATAATATCCCCCTTTATCGTTATAATAATTAAATACTGAAAAAAACGAAAAATCGCTATATTTTGATCACGTGACGACCAGAATTTTTTTCATAATTTTATTTTCCATTTTCCCATATATTATTAACGTCCAAGAAATTTCAGAATAATTATTTCAATTAGTCGATATTAATAGTGAACACCTTAGGCATATCAAGCTCTCAAAGTCGTTAAAATTAATTTCGGAAATTTCACTTGTTTAATTAAGCTATCTAAAAACAGACTAAAAATTTGAATCCAATGCTATATTGAAAAAAATCAGTACAATTCGATAATTAATTATTTATATAGATAAAATTGTTGTTCAGAAATTTCTAAGACAAATATTAACTATCAATTTTCTCTTTTAAATTGATGAATAAGCACCGGTCTCTCCTTCAAAATAACTTACTTAGTGCCGGTTTCCCCTTAAGAAATAAACACCTAGGCTTTGTCTCCCTCAAAAATTAACAATCTAGGACCAAACCTTCCTTAAAAATAACTCAGAGCCGACTACTGCCTGAAAATAACGACTAAGAACCGACTGCCACTTTAAATAATAATTAATACTTATTAAATTGAACCAAGTATTAAGGGGGTGGGATCATCCCATCTCCTTGGGGATGGGATGGGATAGGGATGGACAATTTTTTTTGGGGATAGGGATGGGGATGGAAAATTCGGTCGGGGATCATTCCTTTTACAACCCTGGGGCACACCCTAGATTAACATTAATGTGTTAATATATGCATGTATTAAACTTCGAAAACAATTAAATAATATTAACTACTGATAAGTCCTTTGATTTGGAAAAAAATTCGGCATCGAAAAATCAACCTAAGTTTTTTGGGGTGCTTTTATTGTAGGTCGATTTTCTGGTACTTATATTGCATCTAAAGTTCAACCTTGGATCTTGATTGCAATTGATTTCATCGGCTCGATAGCTGGTTTGGCAATTATCATTGGAATAGATGCAAATGATGAGGCAAATGATATTTTGTTATACACCGGAGTTGTCATTTTTGGTTACTTTGTTTCGACATGGCTTTACAAAAAAATATATAACAAAATAAAAAATGAGATTTCCAAATTTAAAAAAATGAGATTTTTAAATTTATTTTGAACAATTTAAAAAATTAACTACAAAAACAATTTGTAAAGCTGAATTGAGTGTCTTTATGCAGCGTCAACGAGCATGTGTAATTCCTATACAAATATGGGTGAGTTTTATCGTTAACCCTCAGCCGCGCAAATGGCTTTTTGCAGCTTTATGAACTGGACCACTTTCTACAATTAATTTATATTCGCAAAAAGCATAGATTCCAGTCCTTAGAATAAAGTGATAAAAATAAATATTTAAGGACTACGATATGTTTTCATAAATAATCTTGGTGCATCTGTCGGGACAATGATAGGTCCCTCAGTTACTGGAAGATACGTTGAAGAAAACCCAATATCATTTGCATATGCGGTAAGCCTAAAAAATATTCAAAAATGTTTTATTTATTTAGATTCGGTTATGCATAACTTATGCATCATTTGTGATATCACATTGCGGAATAGTATAAATCATTCGACTGTCAAATTTCGACCAAATGCTATTTCCTTAAAATATATTTGAAAAAAAATATTTTCTTCTGAGTTACGGTCAAGTGATCAAACTGGGAAGCCAAAAATATTTTCCATTTTATTTTTTTCGAAGGGTTCAGATCCGAAATAAATCCGGCTAAAAAACCCTTGTGTTTTAAAATCGCATTTATTTTAATTTGTTATCTTAAGAAGAAATATATTCTCTTTAGAACGATCTGTTTTATTTAAAAGAAATGCGTATTCAAGCGAAAGTATCCGATGTATTTATTTTCCAAGCGGCATGTTTAAAATTAATTAAATCGAATAAATTTGATTTAAGGTTTTGACAGTTTGTGTGATTGGACTAATCGCCGAAATTTTTGTTCATTTGGAAGGTTCAAGAGTTTTGTACAAGCGATCTTACAAGGACACACTCCTAAGAAAAAATCCAGAAGAGAAGCCGATTGATGCTCCAGAAGAATAGCGACCATTTAAATTTTCTCTAAAAAACACTAAAATTCCTTCCTAGTAAACTGCTTTTACGTACAAAGGTTCATTCAAGTTTCAACCTAATAAAAATAAACTCAGATAACCTGTCAGCTAAAATCTTCCAAACAGTTATTTTTGAGTTTATCGGAGTTTCCTTCGGAGAAAATCATGTCGTTCAAATTACTTGTCAGTCGAATCTGAATAATACCTCTCGCATAAATGTGACAGTACTGTCATAAATTATGCATTTTTTATTATATAATAAATTTTTTTGCAAATAATTTAATTATTCAAAAATGTTCAAATTTTTTATGAGCCTTGCTGTTGGTATTCAAGGTATTTACAATTAATTACGGAGATAATTCAGTTTTCACAGCTTTTTTTGTTTAAAAAAGAGTTTAAAGGTTCAAAAAAAATAACCCTGGGTTATCAACCCTCGTAATTCTGATCAAAATCAGTCGTCGAGACCAAAAGTGATTCGTTGTACTAAATTCCGTACAGCCGCTCATTACGAGCCATTTCAGGTTTCGATTGAAAAAAAAGATAATTTTGAACGTGATCCAATGATGCTTGTCTTGTAAAATCGAATGGATAATTCTTTGCTAGCCTAGTTTCATGTTTAACCTCCTCACACCCAGAAACGAGAACTTCGCCTCACACCCAAAAGCCTATCTTAAGGCACTCCTTTGAGCGCTTATCCCGGGAAAACTGGAAAAAATATCAGTTAACTTATTTTAAACTGATTGAGATCAAGGATAGAATTAAGTGAATAACACATAACATTTTGAAATTCCGAAATTTGTGAACTCGATAACTGTGAGAGAAAAGATAGGTTCACGCACCTTGTATTTCATGGAAAACCATACATTTTTACACTGACATATAAGTTACAAATTTACAAGTGAAATTCTAGCTATTCATAAATGATCTGAGATTTGAATTATGATATCTCGATCGCTCACAAAACAATTATTCATATCGCCGCGCGCCAAAATATGCAGCAAAATGTGAAAAATATTGCTAATTAGCTGACAACTCAAAATCAGTACCACTTTATGTTCCACACGTGATCGATTTGTCTTTTCCGGCTTTCTTTAGATTCAATTGCCGTTCAATTTTTTCGGAAAATAATTTTTTGAATTTTTTTATCATTATTTTGAGTTTCATAAAAATCACATGTGAAAAAAATATTCTTTGTATAGAGACTGAAGAAAAAATAAACTTATATCAAAAAAATTCTCAAATACTTTTCTAAAAACTGGCTTCCTCAGAATTTCGATAGTATGTATCGTTTTCACACAATTAATTTTTTAAGAAATTTTGGCGAAAAACCTAAAAAAAAGTGGGAAATATAAATATCTTCCGACCGGCTTATGGTATAAAATTTTCAACAATATTTTTGAAAATTAAATTGCAAACTCTATGACGCATTTGAATTGTAAGTCTGTGACGATGTTATTTCGGCGCCGTTTTGGCCCCCGAAATTTTTCTTGCCCTCAGAAAGTCAAAATTTCTAAGACGATATTAATAAACTTTAAACATTTTCGGGTGTTATCCCCTAAAAAGTGGGTAAAAGTAGAGAAAACAGTTTTTTAGGAATAAAAATTGACCTTCAATTGCGTTTTAATATTAAAAAATGTCCTGACTATAAAAAGTAATGACGCTTTTAACAACCGAAATTTTATTAAGATTTTTTTTCAAAAATAAAATTTACATAAATTGCGTGTCAAATGGCACTAACCGGTGTCACAAACAAGTATTGTAAATTTCATCAGTAGTTCAGAAACGATATTCGCTTGACCCTTTCATCGGTTGACATACGGAAACCAAATTGATACCAAAAAATTTCACAAATAGTTTTGCCTAATTTTTTATAGAGAATTCAAAAAAACACAAATAAAAAATTTTGGACTTGATTTGCGGAAAATTTTCATAATATTTTTGAAAAAGTCGACATAAGATGAAAAATAAAAATTTTAAGCTTTTTCAAACAGCGGTCAAAAATATGTAGGTATCTACATGAAAAATATGTCGGTATCTGTATGAAAAAAAGTTAAAGTGGCAATTTTTTTGTTTTTACCCACAGAATTCGAAAAAAAATCAGAAAAAATTTGGACCGAAAAATGCGTAAAATTTCGATAATGTTTTGATTTTTTTACAAATTCAGAAATGAAATTTTAAACTCAAATCTTTCCTTAACCCTGTTAACCCTCCGAGGCAAAGAGCCTTTTGAAAGGCTCAAGCCACTTTAAATCAGCCAAAAATGATGAAAAAATGATTGCAGAAACTTCTCTTTATGTTTATTATACATTTTAAAATTTAACAATGTGAATTTACAAATATGCCCAAAAATTTTTTCGGATAATATGTTCAAATTTTATGACGAGTTGATTGAAAGGCGATTTTTCGCTTAAGTCTTACTACCGAAAAAATAATATTTGACCCTAATCTGGAATTGAAATTTCAAAGAAGCTTGTTTTTAGGAAAGTGTTTTGACTACCATTTGCAAAACAATTAACATTCTGGACATATCTGGAGCAAAAATATTTCTTTGGGAGTGAAATTTCAAAATATCTTATTTCGATATTAGTATAGATAAAATGATATGTTTTTAAAAAATATTTAATTTGTGAAAATCATGCCAGATTGGTACACTTATACCATATTTGCCTTAATATTGTAATAGTCATCAAATAATTTCATTAAATCGAGAAAATTAACAATTTTTTCTTAAAAAACGTGATTTTTTCATAAATATTTTGAACTAATTTAGAAATATTTTTTTGATTCTCAACAGGTATACTGAACCAGACAAAAGTATTAAGTAGAACAGAGCACTGCGCTTATTGAGATTAAAATACATTTCCTGGAGCCTACCATGACGTAGTCTCATATGGTTTAATTAACCTTGCTTTTCAAACGTTTTTTTCTAAAATTAAACATAAATTTTCTAGAAAATGTATAATAAATTCAAAAATGTATTTCTTCAACTTGATCATTAAGGGGGTGGTCGTTGCATTTTAAGGGTTTTTATAGCCAATTTGTCCGCAAAAGTCAGCAATCGTCGGATCCAATCTTTTTCTCTTTTTTGGGATTATATTTAAAACAAAAATCTTGTCATGCTTCAAAAACAATCGAAAGTGACCTGATGCTCGTCCAGATCAAAACGTGCTCACAAATAGTGACGGAATTATTTTTCAAAATGTAATCTTCTCCCTGATTTTTCAACAGGTTCAATCAATGATTTTCATGTTTTAAATTAACGGACAGACGTGAGCAGGACCGCCTTGTTGAGTTTTTGGGAACGTTCTTTGATTTGCTTCAAGAACACCAAAAAACGTATTTTGGCCTCTTAGGTAACTATAGGGTCCCCAAAATTACTGTTTTGGTGGATTCTGAAGCCACATCGAAGATTTCAAAAACTCAACAAGGCGGCCTGCTCACGTTTCTTGTCCGGTTAATTTAAATCATGATCAATTGTTGTACTTTTGAAAACTCAGGGAGGAGATCCATTTGACAAAAAGCAAATTGGACGATGCCATCGGGTATCGTAGCAATGACCCGACATTTTCGCTCGGCCCTGTTTTGTAACAAAAAACAGTTATGAATGAGTCACTTGGGGCTGGTGGCGGTAATTTAAGAGAGCACGACTTAAGCGGGGATACAAATATTAAACTTTTGTTGAAATATACGTTTTAAGTATAAGTTGGCGTAAAATTATGTATACGTTGTAATTAATTACGTCGACATAGAAAGCGTTATATTATTTGAAAATTTGTGAGATAATTTTCAAAAAAAGATGATTAAATTTCTTATAAAATATTTGGACTTTTGATCTTTTATTATTAGTAACAAAATTAATTTCGCACTCAACTATGATATACTATATAGATTATTAGTCTATATCAAAAAATGTTGTCCAGCCAAGAGCATATTTTTTAAAATAAGCAAAGATGCCTTCGCGGGTGCGCATTTTTGACACATATTTTACTCCACGGGGTACTTACATCCATAACTTTCTAAAACATGGTGTTAACAGATGTTTTTTTGTTTGCTCAGTCTAGAATTTCTCGGCAAGAAATCCCATGATATAAATCTAATTCGGAGGGACTAGAGGAGGCAAAACATGATGCATTACTAAGCTCCATTTTATTTTAAAAATAATTATGAAAATGGCTAAATTGCAACACATTCCCCAGAATGTGAAGAAAATGGGGCTTCCGTTTATTACAACTACTCAAAGACAATGTGACCAGGAACAAAATCTCGTGCGTGTTATATAATCATGTTTCCGCTAAATGTGACGCTGGGATGTTGAAAACTATACGGCATCCGTTTAATTTGGATGTTTTTTATGGATGCAGATTTTTGTTAAATATATCAAAAGAAGAGTTAAAGTTGTCCAACGCATTGTACTTGTGCGACAATTGGCTATCGAAACCCTTAAAAATGCGACGACCCCCCCTAAGCAAAATTGAAGGTTCAACTTATAAGAGTTTTCTGTAAACAGCGCTCAAAGTAGAGCCACCTAAAAGGCTCTCGTGCCTCGTCAGAACTTTTTTTTCTTTGCTTCGGAGGGTTAAATAGTTAACAAATGATTTTAATGAGCCGTAACACATATATGCTGGTTGAAGTAACGATAATAAGCATAAAAAATAAACTGACTTATTATTTTCGTAAGTTATATTGACTCCAGTCTGCCGAGTATATACTTTTATCACACTTTTGTGAATATCCCGGCCCTGATTAGCAAATGTAGTGTGTTTTTTTAGTAGTAAAACGAATCACTTTTGACCAGGATTTTTCTCAATTTTCTTTCACATATTTTAGGGCCTTGGTGCTATTTGACAGATTTGCACTTTTTCATTTTTTTTTCTCTTGATAGGAAACTTTTTGGCACTTCAAAATTTTCGGATAAAAACTTTTTCTAACAAAAGTTGACACTTTTGAGCTTACTTCGTATAATCTATTTTTTCAGATCAATTATTTTTATTTTATGAATCGTCTTTTAAAAAAACACTCGATAACACCGACCCATCCACCGTTGAAAATTTATTTAATTTCTTTTTATACGATTTCTACGTCAAAATCGAAAATTTAAAATTTTGAAAAAAGACGAAAAAAACTGAAATTTTGGCACATTGAAAAAAATATTATTTTTCATGAGTTGAATGAAATAAATTTTAAATAGTGGATGGGTCGACTTACCAATTTGGCAAGTTTCCGTGTGATAAAGTTGTTCTAATTCTGGATTAAAAAGGGCTTAAAACATGTCTGCCAAACCGTAGTTTCGTTGCAAAAATTATGATTTAGAGTATAAACAAGAGCGAAGAAACAAAACAAGGACATATTTGAATAAAGTACAGTAGGTGTACTCTTATCCGTACACCTCAGCTCGGCCAAAAATCGTTCGGATAAGGGTACACCTACTGTAAAAGGTGGCATTCTCAATATTTTCAGCTGGTGATTCCAGAAAAATAAGTTTGAAAATTTTTGAGCAAGAAATATAAAAAAATTTTCAAAAATTTTCGGAAAAATTTTGACCAAAAATCACAAAACCAGGTCATATGATTTTTCATAGAGCATAGAAAAAATATGTGGTCACTTACGCAAAAAGTTAAAGTGGCCATTTTGAAGAGTATTTTTCGTTGATTTGAGACAAATGTTGAAAAAAATTTGAATAAATAAGGCATTTTTTCATAATGTTCGGAACTTTTTTCAAAAATTTCTCATAATTTGTCGAATTTGAAAAGTTTAATTCGAACTCAAAATTTTCTAAAAAAAACAATAATTGAAAAATTCTGTAGTTACAAAAGTTGCCTGGATTATGAAACATTACTTTGATGGTATATGACGATGGTATATTGAATAAAATATATCTACCCAGTAAAAAGTTTTTCATCAAGCGCTCAAATCCGGATCTGTCAAATAGCACCGAGGCCCTTAAGTCTCCTGAGCAAAAACTAAGTACTAGATGAAACGGTCCTATAAATTATTTTGCTGGGAGACCCAACATATTTTATAAATTCGATTCACAAATTTTGATTTCTTGAACAGCAAAGTGACTTTAAACGGACGTTTAAAGGCATTGGCGGAATTTTTGCCTGCGCCGCCCGTCCATTTAAAGTCATTTTGGCAGCTTTTCTGTCGTCAAGGCCGTCCTAAGGGGCCGTCTTTTTAAAGTCACTTCACTGTAGTTTTTAAACTTTAAATTTTCTTAAAAAAAATGAAAACGTGAATAGCGAAACGTTTTAATTGAAATAAATTCATGGCCATATTTTATTAAATTTTCAAGCTGGGCAACCATTTGCACGACCACCAATAGTTGATGTCAATGAACCAGCCAGTTTCCAACGAGCCGCTGATGTATGTGAAGATAGATGGCCAAAATGCTATGTCTGGCTGCATCGGTAAATAAAAATGAATATCATCTTTATCAAATTAATTTTCAGAACATTAGATCACGCTGTATGATTCATACATAGGATGCGCAGCGGGCAAATTACTAACTTTTGAACTTTACATGGAACTATAAAATGAAAAAAAAATCTGGAGCAGAATTCAGAGGAAAAAATAATAGAGTCGGGGTCTAGGTCAATTTGGGTACGGAAAGCACGGGGGTAAGATAGTAATTCGGCTATACTGTGAGTCGGCTATATTACAGAAAAATTAAAAGTTTTTGGACATTTCTAGAATTCTAGAATGGTTATGGAATTAAGCTTCCGGTTCAATACAAATCATAAAAAAATTTTTAAGATCATCAAAACAAAAAATTTCTGGCATTCTGGTTGGTACCATAAATTTATTAATTAAATATCTCATGATGAAATTTCACCAAAATGTGAAGTATTTTCTGTCTTGATTGAAAAAGTAATTAATTTTGAAATTATTTATTACACCATATATTCCCTTTATCATTTGTTAGAATGCGTAGCCCAACGTTAATTTATCACACGTTAATAGAGGCAGGTAGT
This sequence comes from Oikopleura vanhoeffeni, assembly GCA_004367855.1. NCBI lineage: Eukaryota > Metazoa > Chordata > Appendicularia > Copelata > Oikopleuridae > Oikopleura > Oikopleura vanhoeffeni. The sequence continues at coordinate 108,315 of SCLH01002006.1, read as the reverse complement.
GGGCTAACGCATCGTAAACCAAAGTGTTAAAGGGATCTTAAGATAATATTAAACATTTTTCCTCAACATAGTCAACTTAAAGTGGCTATTAGTATCAACATGATATAGTTTTCGTGTTTTTATTGTTGTTTTTTGATATAATATTAACTTGTAGAAACTCATCGACGTTTTTTTGATATATACACTGTATAAAAATCCATCTTTATTTTTTATTTTATTGAAGTCTTCAGAAAAACTGTGAGCTATTTTTTTTTAAAAGAACCTTTGCACACCCGCTTTTTTATTTTGTGCGATTAGAACTTAGTTTATTTAAAAATACCAATTTAAACCTTTTAACTTTAGATATATATTGTAATTTCGGTCTTTTCTGATTTTCTCACGAATTATTTTCCATGAATATAGTTTACATTATTTTCTTTATGAAATAGAAAATTGAATTTACTTAAATTCTGTCAAATTATAATATATCAATTGCGATAATTGAAGATTTTTCGGGAATTCGATCTATTTCACAAAAACAGGCGATGTCGATTTGGCTGTTCAGTTAACGTAAGACAAAGTATCGATCAATGAAAAATTAAAAAAAAATCGAAACAAAAAATTAGAATTGGTAAACGTTCAAATATTTTGATTATAAAATAAATTTTCTGGATACAAAATAATGTCACAAACGGATGTTAAATGTATGTTTATTAAAAAAAACAAGAAACGATCAAATTATTGACTGCAATTTATTAAATATTTTGAATTAACAGCGTAATAATTGAATTTTAACTTTGCTGATTTTTCAGGTGGCTATTCTTGCTAATCCTTGTTTTAGTGTTGCTATCTTGGCCAAATATCGTATTTAATTTCTCTTTTTTACTAACCATAAGTCATTAAACCTGTTAAACCGGGATGATTTGTACGGAAACCATCTGGCTTGTTTTGTGGTTTGTTGATTAGAAATGACAAAATTTAATCGCGGGACTATTTTGTTCAGTCTCAGCTACATCTCTGGGCAATTTACGCGCCCAAATAGCTCATTTTTGTCTACTCATTAATTTTGTTTTTTGTAAGTCATAGAATGTATTAAGATATTAACAAATCTTCATAAAAAAAAGGTTTATGTCCAAATTAAATTTAGCTTTCTGGATTTCCCGCCTTTTAGTTGCCTGCGCAGCTGATTGGTTCCCCTAACACAAACGATCAAACAAGTTTTAATCGATAAACAGAAATAGGGAACAAACTATCTTGTTGAACTTTATCCACTATTGATGCATTATATCAATGAAGTCACAGTTCCAAAATAAACTCATAGACTCTGAAGACTAAAAAAGTTTTATCAAACCACCAGCCCAACCAAAGTTTATTTTATTATAATTTAACTTTTTTAAAGGAAATTTGAATAAAGGCAAAAATAACAGGGGTCAAAGCGGGCAATTTTTAAATAATTACTTTTTTTTGTAATCATTTTGTGATTGTGGGGAACTTTTAGAGATACAAAGACTGCATAAGTTATTAATGCTACAGTCCAGCCATCATTTCACATTATTTTATTTTTAATTCTTATGCAAGAGAAAAAAGTAGACCCGGTTCATCGCGGTTCATGATATGGTCTAGTAAGTATCGGCTCGTGATTAGGTTTGAAATAAAATTACAAAAACCACGCAAGTCAATTATATATTTTAATTCTTCGGCGACTGCAATATTGATCGGGCCGCACAACTTTAATATATAACCAAATAAACTTTCAAAATATTTCGCTGCGCTCAAATTTTGAAAGTATATCTGTAATTAATTTTAACTTTACATAAACAATTCACGGTATCAAGTGACGTTCACGTAATTTTTGTTTAGAGGGGACCCCTCATGATTTGATGCTCAAGCGCAAAAATGATCAACCTTCTGTTCAATCTTTTTTCTCGAAAATTAGTGGACCATATTTTAACAAATGTGGTAGTATTTTATCTCCAATGATTCCGTGATGGAAAGATTCTTTTTCATCGTATTGAGAAATATATATCGTCTTGGATTTTGATTAACCATTTATGATATTCGGACATTCAACGTTCAGTTTTCGGAATAAAAGAAACATTTATAAAATTAGCGTCGATAGTAATAGCTCCGCGACTTTGCTACTATAGTGGAGTATTACGAACTTACATAATTTTGTTTCAATTATTTTTTGCTAAAAAATCTAGGCGGAATAAGCGCTTGCGCACAGACACCCTCAAATCAGCTCAAAAACGTTTCTTGTTCTATTCTGGAGCGAATTTATTAAAAAATTTTGAAACCATTAGTACCTGTATAAAAAAACCCGAACACGAACCTGAATAGTATGTTGTGGCGAATAAAAGCTACAAACAAATTTCCTACCTTCAAAACTCACGGAGGAATAGGCTTTTGCGAGAAATATGACTCTATTTTGACCCGCTAGTTCCTGATTGGTCGAGCAATCGTGATCTTTTAATTATGTTAGGGATATAAGATATTCGTTCAAGTATTACATGTTATTCAACCTTTTGGGGTTCCACAAATGTGTAGTAATTTAAGATTTTGCCCTAAAAAACACAAAACACGTTTTCCCCATGAGGGGTACCCCCTTAAATAAATAAATAATTTGATTGAACAAGCAGTCGCGTAAATCACATGCCTAAGAGTTCACTGGCTTGACTATGTTTCCGTAAAGATGACTAATGTTCTCCCAAAATGACTAGTCTCCCGAAAGATGACTAATATCCTTACCGAAAATGAAAAATATATAACAACATAATATATATAAGTAAAATGAATTTCCCTGAGCGATTCCCGCCACTCTCGTTCCCCAAAAATGAATACATCTAGAAAATATTCGATATTTAATTAATATACGCCGAATACTTCTTAACCAGCACGGGCGTACCCAAAGTTACAGTACCCAAATTGGGGTCAAATTGGTCAAAGAAATTATGTGCCGATTTGACCATCAATACTTGAAAATAATAGTGAGCATAATTTGCAAAACCATATCAGTGCTAAGCTCCAATCAAACTTCCGTGAAATTCAGATCGAAGAACCAAAAATAATTTGTATCGTCCCTGGAATTAATTTCACGAGGAACTGTGATTCGCTTATTAAAACAAGGACTTCTAGATCAAATTTGCTTAAAAAGTTACATAAAGCCCTTGACAAACCTAACTAGGATGTTTTGCTTACGTTGAAGATATTTTTTTCCTACGTATCCCACAAGAGAAGCAAAAAGTAAAATCTATGCTTGTTTACTTAATTGCCGCTTCATGTTCGATTGGTCCTGCTCCGGTTTAAATTGTTTACAGTGACAATGCAATTTTCTAACAACGTTTTTATCTCAGACCAATTTCGTGGCTTTCCGTACCCAAATTGAACCTAAAAAAAATATGCAGACCAAATTGGGTACGGAAAGCACGGGGCGTGCTTTCCGTACCTTACCCTAATGCAATAGTATAGGGAGAACAGAAAAAGTCTGATTTTTACTGGTAATACTACCGGTTATTTATGTTAAAATATCTCGTAGCGCCAAAGGGAACTCAAACGGGCCAAGGTTAACAAACCACATTTTTTTCTCCTGCAAATCATTGACAAAGATAATGAAAAGAGAGAATAAGGACTCGAAACGAAAAGTTTTTAAAAAAATTTTTTGTTCAAAAATGTATTTTTTTCTGTGGACAACGGCCCTAGTTCGGAAAATAACATAAATGGAGTTATATGCTGAGAAATTAAAATCAGTGCTCTGCCATGAGTGGTTTAAAAAACTCATTTTCTGACCGCTGGATGGCCATAAAAAATCAGCCCGGTAATCGTTTTCTGGGTCAATAACCTGTACAGCACNCTAGAAAACTTGAGTTTTTTTTAAAGACCTTGCACACCCCCCTTTTTATTTTTGCGATTAGAACTTTAGTTTATAAAAATACAAATTTAACCTTTATTTAGATATATATTAAGTTTGCGTCCTTTTTCTTGATTTCTCGAATTATTTTTCATGAATATAGTTCTACATATTGATGACTATGTTCTCCAAAGATGACTATGTTCTCCAAAGATGACTATGTTCTCGAAAGATGACTATATCCTATTACGAGGAAGGTAGATCAAAATTGCCTAGGTAAAAATACAAACCAATTGTGTGTTCAATTCAGGGATTTGATTGGTCGGTTGGCCCGTCTCACTCTCGTTTGTATTTGGTTTGTATTTTTACCTTGTAATTTTTACCTTGTAATTGGTTTGTATTTTTACCTAGGCATTTTTGATCTACCTTCCTCGTAATAGGATATCTACGAAAATGAAAAATATATAACAACATAATATATATAAGTAAAATGATATTTCTGAGCGATTCCCGCCACTCTCGTTCCCCAAAAATGAATACAACTCTANTGACTATGTTCTCCAAAGATGACTATGTTCTCGAAAGATGACTATATCTACGAAAATGAAAAATATATAACAACATAATATATATAAGTAAAATGATATTTCTGAGCGATTCCCGCCACTCTCGTTCCCCAAAAATGAATACAACTCTAGAAAATTCGATATTTAATTAATATAGCCGAATTACTATCTTACCAAGCACGGGGCGTACCCAAAGTTAGCGTACCCAAATTGGGCAAATTGGTCAAAATGAAAATTATTTGCGATTTGACCAATCAAACTTGAAAAAAGTTGAGATAATTTGCAAACATCATCAGGTGCTAAGCTCCAATCAGACTTCCGTGAAATTCAAGATCGGAATAACCAAAATTAATTTGTATCGTCCTGGAATTAATTTCACGAGGAACTGTGATTTCGCTTATTAAGGGGGTAGGTGTCGCTTTTTGGTACCTTTCAATCACGCCTCAGAACAAATCTAGGGCAGTTGTAAAAATTCTGAGGATACTCGTTTGTAGATCTAGCCTTCGTCTAACGATTACACATCTCAAAGTCAACCTTGTTACATCACACCACCAGGTGGTGAGTCTATTCTAGAGCACTAAACGGTTTTTTCAAAATCTTTCTTCTTTTAGACCCCACATACAAAGCGTCTGAAAATTTACACAGAGTACGAGAAGAGTAAGGTTACTAATATGTTGGAGCCATTTTTTTGAATTTCGCTCTTGAATTTTTTAGAATTACTTTTGAACGCCGATTTTTACAATTTTTCGACTTCAAACTCTATCTTCTTTTAGACGAATGTTCAGAAGAAAGCCGTTTTTTCGACTCAGGTAGATAAATATACTGTCGTCAATATGTTGGTCTCGGATTTTTGAATTTCACCCTAGAATTCTAGAAATATGACTATAAGTAAACCGGAAATGAAAAGTTCGAAAAAAAGTTCGTCTGATCGGAACAAAAGTACCACCAAATTGAAGCTGAGATTTCACTGATCAAAAAGTTGGCTTACAGCTAATCAAAATTTTCAACCAATCAGCGTCAAATTCGATAATTAGGTTTAACATTTTGGCTTAAAAATAATTGAAATTTCTAGAATTCGATTAAGACATTTCCGATAATTTTAATGTCATGCATCGTTTTCGGTGGGTCATATTCACCAATAAAAAATGTTCATATCATGGTGGAATACCGGTTTTATGCGGGTTAAAGCAAAAAAATATTCGAATTTTGAAAATTCTAGATTTTGTTCTAGATTGTTTTGAAAAAAATAATTGCCACCATGAGATTCCTTGGGTCAACTTTAGTCATAACCGATATTAATGTATCATAAATTAATTCTATAAAGGGCTCAAAAAAAACCGACACCTACCCCCTTAAAACAAGGACTTCTAGATTCAAATTTGCTTAAAAAGTTAATAAAGCCCTTGAAAAAACCTATTATGGATGTTTTGCTTACGTTTGAAGATATTTTTCCTACGTATCCCACAAACAAGCAAAAAGTAAAATCTGATGCTTTGTTTACTTAATTGCCGCTTCATTTCGATTGGTCTGCCTCCGTTTTATTGTTTACATGACAATGCAATTTTCTAACAACTTTTTTATTCAGACCAATTTGCGTGCTTTCCGTACCCAAATTGACCTAAATAAAAAAATAATGCAGACCAATTTGGGTACGGAAAGCACGGTGCGTGCTTTCCGTACTTACCTAAGCAAAGTATAGGGAGGACAAAAAAGTCGATTGGCCAATTTGGGTACGGAAAGCACGCTCCCAAATAATAATAAAAAATCTGATTTTTACTGGTAATAATACCGGTTATTTATTTAAAATATCGGTAGCGCCAAGGGACTCAACGGGCAAGGTTAGCAACCACATTTTTTTCTCCTGAACATTTGACAAAAGATAGATGAAAAGAGAGCACAAGGACTCGAAACGAAAATTTTTTAAATTTTTTTTTGTTCAAAATGTATTTTTTTTCTGTGACAACGGCCCTAGTTCGGAAAATAAGATAAATGGAGTTTATATGCTAGAAATTAAAATCAGTGCTCTGAATGAGGGTTTTAAAAACTCATTTTCTGACCGCTGGATGGCCAAAAAAATAAGCCCGTAATCGTTTTTCTGGGTCAATAACCTGTACAGCACAGTGCGTTTAAAAGGACAGGTTGAGTTTTCAAACTGTCCTTTTAAAAGTCTGGCAAATGTTTTTGCTGAGAACTTGTTCTTTTAAAAGTCTGGCAGAAATTTTCGCTCCGACCTTGTCCTTTAAAAAAAAATACCTTTTCCCCCATAGTAAATTACAAATTTTTTCCTTTGAAACGCACTATGCTGTAGTTTTCTCTGTTATTTTACCGCTGCGCACCCTATTCATACAGCTTTGAATGTTATTATTTCCGTCAATCAAAAAAAATTGTCGATGCCTCAAGAACTCAGAGAGGAGATACTTTCAAATTATCAGATCATAAAATTTCTAGCGCGTTTTCGGCGTATCTGGAAATCATTGAGATTGATTTTTTCTTAGTTCATTCGTAAAATGAATTATAAGCCAAGCTTTTCTCCGTTTTATGACTACCAATGCTAGTCTAGTATTCTAAATTCAATAGGAAAACTGTTTTTTTGCCGAATTTTTGAAAATTTTGTATACTGAATTTGAGCATACAAAGCCAAAATTTTCGGAATATACATTTTAAGTAAACTCTTCTTCTACAGCCGAGTTAGGGCGTTATGTGGACTTCTATCCATTATAAGTTGCCACCTACGCACAAAATAAAATTATTACTGTATTTTATTTATATTTTTCTTCTACATATGGCAATGAAAACATCTTCTATATTTGGCAATGAAACATGCATAGGCGCAAAATGGCTATCAATTTGAAGAAAAAATTTATGCAATAAAAAAATCTCATGAAGCAACAATACACATTTTCAATTTATTTTTATAACACAAACCAACTTGCTTGAACGCAAAAAAACGAAAATTTGAATTTCACTTACACTGCTGATTTCTATCAACGCTTTTCTTAGCGAAAAGTTCTCACTTTTAATAATCTAGGACGATGAACTATTCTGCCCAGCCAAATTAAGCTAAATTCGGCCAAGCTGCTCGGTCATCGACCTAGATTATCAAAAGTGAGAACAAGGGATATCCCCGTTTCACACTATGCGGAAAACTTGGGCCCTGAGTAATAAACGTAGTGTGTTATCTAGTAGCAGGGCCAAAATCTTCCGCATAGTGTGAACGGGGATGTCACATCCCGGATGTGCATTAAGGGTATCCCGGTCCCTAAATTGACATATTCTCGATACAATATTAGCGAAACACGGCTTTAAGGATATTATTCAGATTAGCCAGTTTGTAGAACTAGCCTTCAACTTGCGAAAAAAATTTGCAAAAACTTTTTTGTATGACCACACTCCTTCACACATAGGCGGCACAAGAGCCACCTAAGCCAAAACGGAAAATCTATCTCCTCCCAGGTTTTATTTTGAAATAAACCCAAATTTAAACATAACCTGTATAATTAGTATACAAAACT